>JANTCA010033102.1:0-21036 GCA_024741275.1 Chironex yamaguchii | reverse complement strand
AGTGGAATAGAGCAAAGTAGAACAGAGGAAAGTTCAATAAAGAAAATTAGAATGGAGTTAAGTGGAATAGAGCAAAGTAAAACAGAGGAAAGTTCAATAAAGTAAACTAGAATGGAGTTAAGTGGAATAGAGCAAAGTAGAACAGAGGAAAGTTCAATAAAGTAAAGTAGAATGGAGTTAAGTGGAATAGAGCAAAGTAAAACAGAGGAAAGTTCAATAAAGTAAACTAGAATGGAGTTCAGTGGAATAGAGCAAAGTAGAACAGAGGAAAGTTCAATAAAGAAAATTAGAATGGAGTTAAGTGGAATAGAGCAAAGTAGAACAGAGGAAAGTTCAATAAAGTAAACTAGAATGGAGTTAAGTGGAATAGAGCAAAGTAGATTAAAGTTAAGTAGAATAGATTGACATGGAATAGAGTGCAGTGGAATAGAGTGAAAAGGAATAGAGCAAAGGCGAATAGAGCAAAAAGGAATGTCGCATGACTAAGGCCTTGTAGGTCGAAAATTCGCGGATGGATTGTTACCTTCTTCAAAAGGGCGGTAAAGTTACAAACATATTTACTTTACAGTTATAAACTAGCCCCAGGGCACTACAATTCTGTGAATCAACTGGAATAGCGCAAACTAAAATAGAGCAAAGTGGAATAGAGTTAAGTAAAATGCAGACGAATAGCATGCAGTTAACCGGGATGCAGCGAAGTGGGAAAGAGCGAGGTGGAAGAAAATGAAGTGGAATAGAGTTAAGTGGGATAGTCAAGGATACAAACTTTGGTATTTATGCTACAGTTTAGAAATGACGTAACCATTCTTAATTACTATTGTGTTTGGAAAACTTGGACGTCTATGTAGCAACTATGATTTAGAACTATTGAAGATAACTAATCCCCTTGACTATGGCCTCAGACGAAATTGCTGTTTCCGTAACAGACTGTTTTGTTTACGATCGGGTTGTTAGCTCAATGCAAAACCCCAAAACTGGAGGGCCAAGGACCACGTTTGTCTGGCCTCTACCGTTTGACCTGTCCGCTATTATTGAACGTGTACGGAATAGCTCTCAGAGTCATGGAGACAAGCAAACTTTCCCAACACGGCAAGGAAAGATCCAGAAAAAGTGTTTGTGAGACATTGGAAGGTGAATGGTTCCCTTAAACTTTGAAAAAAGTAACCTAGCAACTGAAGACCTTGAGGCTATGGCTGCTACAAAACGTGGAAAGCATGAAAAATCTACATGACAGAATACAAAATAGTGCATTTTAATCCTACCTTAATTAATTCCAGCTTTTGTGTAGTGGGTTCAGAGAGTGTTTTCAAAACATCATTCCATGAATCACTGAAAGCCTGAAGTCGATAAAAACTCGGTTGTTTTGAATCTCTGTGCCTTTTCTGTAAGAATGTAAGTTTCTGTTAAATTCAAAGAATAATAAAGCATTGTAAATTTTGCATGATAATTAAAAGACAGTTACAATTAGATGAAAAACAGCAAGTCATCAAACGAAACCTGTATGTGTAAACTAGAATTCTACATTGCACCATGGCATACAATAGACAGTTCACATGTAAACTGTACACCATTCTTGGCAAGTGCAAATAAACAAAGCTTTTAAGCAAAGTTTGTTACACAAAGAATCAATCAAAATTAAATCACTGTGGAATCAAATTCAAATATAATGGAAGACTGTTGGAAGTCACCTGGTTTTTAGAATTCTAACACATTCTACGGAAATTTCAAAGCCATCCTTGACTAATGGAACCATTCGTGCAAATAGTGATTACGAGGCTGGAGTGGAAATTCATTCAACGCATCATAGCTATGAAACAACATTGTATTAGGATATGATGACAATTGACGTAACAAATATGCTGCATAATTACCATTTACGTAATTTACTGGATACAATTTATGAAAAAATTAATTGAATTATTATAAATAATTATCCAAAATAAATAGATAAAAAAAAGTCTAGCCGTGCCACAAGGAAGAGTTTTGTTTCTTTCTACGTCTGTATGACGTGTTTCCATCTAATGTTCACACAACACCCACATTCTTCCATCCACATTTGCATGGCTGGCTTCTGTTTCCGTGTACACATTAGTTTATGAACTAATACATGGCGTATAACACCAAACTCTTTCATACTTTTGAAAGATTTCTTTCAATAACTTGCAAGCTCCCTCCATGTTTTGAATTGTGACTTTCTCGCGTAGATACCAATTTTGTCCCCAGCTTTAACTTATGTTTGTACTGAGCTTCTTTGGTGGGTAATGCATGGTGCATCTCAATGAACGCATACTGTTGACGAGGGCTAGATTGTGTCCTTTTGGTACCTGCCATGATAATAATTGCAACAATCATTAATTCACATGTTTATATTTATATATAAAGAAATATTTGAAATCAAGCAGTCATTCTTAAAACATTTATTAAAATTAATTAATCATTGCAATAAATATTAGCATAGACAATTTACTGGGTACTAATCATCACAAAAAATGGCAAGAATAAAGTGGTGTGTGACTAGGATGTAAAATTATTTCGACAAGCCAAATAAGGACATCATACTTTTTGATCACGTTAAGGTTTCAACATCCAACCAAAAGGGATTATTAAGGCAATTTGGCATCGTCCTACACAGTGTGGTCAGGATCTGATATTTCTCCCGACGGCTCAAAATTAGCTAGTGGGTTAAGATTAGCATTATTGGAAGAAACTGAAAACAGAAATAAGAAAGACACTCGAGTAAACTTAAGAGGTGACCAGATGGCACAATGTATTTAACCAGGATGTGCAAAACTGAGATACCAGGTGACGGTGAAAGAACTTTGGCATTAGATATAAGTTTTATGAATTGGTTATATCATATGTTTAGAATAGCAATTGTGTAGCAAAGAGGGCCACAATGAATAAAGGGCAAAGAACAAAATTGTAAAATGTACAGACGTTTGTATATCAAGGCATGTTTTTGAAGAGGATAGTAAGGCCAAGAAGTAAAAATGCCTGTGGAAACATTTCACATTATTCAGAATGCAAAATTTTGTCTGGATAGTTTTCTTCAATGTACAAGTAACTCTTTTGCTCTCCCAATTTGTTTGCAGGGTATATTTAGCTGCCCTTCAATGGTGGACACCAAATTCTTTCACGAGGCTCTGGAATTTGTTGCCTGTAAATTGTGGACTACAGAAAAGCATGAAGAGTTTGGCATTCATATTATTGGCACCCACGTTTTAGAGAATATCAACTGCAGGGTATCTGCTGTAATAGTCAATGCAAACAAAAGGGTCTTGTCTGCTTGGAGAAGAGCCATATAGGTTACACCCAACCATCAACCAGCCACTGGCTGGAATTTCAGTCGTTCCAATAAGCGTCTTTCGTTTGGATCAAGAGTGACTTGGTACGCATGGCATGTCAATACATAGTCTTCAACAGTAGAATTCAATCATGGCCACTACACTTTTGTGCAAAAGCATTGTTGTTACAAACCATATCTTGTTGTCCTTAATGAGCCATGCCAATATGTTCTTTATGCAGTGAAAATGGAATAAAGTCATCATTGCACAGCAAGACATCACCTACCAGGCAGCGGTGGTGGTGAAAAGGGCAATAATCCTTGGCTATCACTGACATAGGGGGGTTCGTGCAAGAACGTCCTCTTTGTGGACCCTGGGATATGTTTCATCAGTGCTGTAAAATGCTTTGTTGAAGTAGGCTAATTTTGCAAGTACCATAGAGCAATGGAGTCATCAACCAGTGATGCAGAAGTGCCACTCAGAGCGACCATGGTCGGTGAAGGGCCTTTTTCAAGGCCAGCACTATCTGTAACATCCTGGAATGCAACAAATCTAACTTGCTCAATGGACACAAAGAAGAAGAAGAAGAAGAACTAAGGTAGGCATACTGTCAATGCTTAAAACTTGTCTGAGAGTCAAACTGTGGCAACAACATTTTCTGCTGCAAGAATTGTTGATTCATTGATAGATAATATTTGACATGTCGTTAAGATATATTGCTTATAGTCAAATGATAGTGCCAAGCCCCACAGGGAATAAAATCTGTGGATAGGAGTTGTTCTTTCAGTTTGTCAAAGTCATGTTGTTGGGTACTTGACCACGTCCATTCCAGGTTTCCAAATGGAAGTTAGCAGAAGGGTCAATAATTGTGGCATGGATTGGCAGGAATTTAGAACAATAAGCTACCATACCCAGGAGTAACTGCAGTTCCATTACAAGTAAAGCTTGAACTATCATGCACGATATCTTCATACAATAGGTTGTGTCCCATACATGTAATTTCAATTGTCATTATCTCACACTTCTTATGGTTGACAGTCTTTTGCTGTGAAGGTTACTTAAGGCCTGCTCTGTGCACAGCAGTAATTCAGGTGCACTCCTCCTATGACATTCCCATCAGCAATAATGTGGAAAAAAGGAAGACTGGTCAGTGCAAGCTCAGTTTTACACTGGTACATTTCAAATATCAGTCACGTATACCTGAATAACCTTAAGTGGGTACTAAACATTGTCAGTTCATTGAGTTTAAGGTAATTTGAGGAACATTTGCTTAAACTTAATCTAATACAAACAGTGCATCCATTAAGCTCACAAAGGCGTCCTCTTAAGTAGGGATCTAATAAAGCTCATGTATTATTGCAGCATAGATTCCATGCCTGTCAACACACATTAAAATTACACCTTCGGAGACTGCTTTTGGCACAATCACTGGTGAACTAACCGTTGATGGAGTCACACTCACTGGTTCAATGACATTGTACCTAAGCATCAGGTCTAATTCTTGGTATTTCGGCATCGAAATCATTAGGCACCACGTCATTATGGATCTGGTACAGTCTGCCATTTTGTAGATTCAAGGTAACTTAGAAGATGCATTTGAGGACCAACACAGAGAGATTTTAATGCCAAAGCAGTTGTATAACCAAATGGTTTTTGCGCAGCAATAAATTTACTGCCCTTTTGAACAAGATAATAACCCATCCACTTGTATTTTTCCAATTGATGGTCTCCTGCTCCAATGTTAGCGACAATTTCACATTACTTACAAGGTTGAGCCCACAGCCTTTAAGGAATCTCCTTCTATGCTTTTTAGATACATATTTTTCCATGATATAATCCACTACCTCAAGTTCAGCAAAAGTGAATTCACATGTTTTTGCTAATGTCCTCAAACAGGTTAAACACTGAGCCATGGGTTCCTCTTGTCTCTGCTTAATGAAACTCAAGTAAGGCCATTGGAAACAACCTTGTAGTATTATTGCCATCATTACATTACTCCTCAGTCTATGACAATAATTATGACAAAATATTGTGTCATATACAAAAAAACAAAGAAAGGTAGTGTATCAAGCTACCACAATGAACAAAAAGAGGTATTACTCTACTCCAAAAAATGAACAATATTTCAAAAAGCACACTGAGGCAGAGCTGGTGCCTTACAAGCTGTGTTGAGCATATTATAACATGAAATGGAGACAGCTTCTGGAGGATAGTCAACACTAAGCCTGGGTCAAAGTACATGATGATGATGATGACAACGATGACAATGACCACAATGATGATGATGACAATGACTAGGACAACGAGGATGATAATGATGATGATGACAATGATGATGATGATGATGATGATGATGATGATGATTATCCTCTCCAAATCAGTGTTTGCAATTTCATATGCCAGATACTAGGTACAATTTAATTGTGAATAAGCCCGACTAAAGTCAATTTGCTATCAAAAGCACAATCAAGCCAGTGTCTATACCTTTTTTTGCATCAACAGGTAGCATGAGATCATGTAAAACCAGCTCTTGAGTAAAGGTTTTATCTGCAGGCAATCCCCTGTCTTCATCAAGAAAAAGTATACTGCTGGATGAACTATGAGATTCTTGGTCTCCTCCCATCAAATCAAGCCTTGGTATGCTTCCTGTAATGTAAAAAAACCTCAATTAGGGTTAAGTTTCCTATAGCTTGTAGCTACTTAAAAACAATGACAATTCTTCAACAAATTATCTCTGACCAGTAAAAACAAAACACTTCCATCAAATCAGGCACCAGAAAACAAAAGCATACAATGGCACTCAGAAGAGCATAGACCTCTGCCAAGTGAAAGGGTCCATTGGAATTTGAAATGAGGTGAAGCAACAGGAGTTATGGCAATTGGGTGCTTGCCATAGGCATTTTCCAAAAACTTCAACCATTAATTGATGTTTATGAACAAGTTCATCATCAAATCTGGCAGCATCCTGCATTAAAAAGAGTTATGACAACTGTGTTTTAATGAGGATTTGGTCAAATATAACACTCATGGTTTACCCTTTGGCATACAGTCAGTGTCATGGCTAACCAGTCCTCATCAGATATTGTACTTGTTTATAAATTTTATCTTAAAGTGGCACCTTTCACAGCTGGCAATTGTCACAGGTATGGTTGCAGCAATCTGAATAATGCAAAAAAGGTTTGGGTAAAGGTTGGTAAGATCACTTTCTGAAATTTTTTTAAGGATGGAGTTTTGAGTGTTTTTCCCCTCTATCTCACACAGCAAATGTTTAAAAAAGTCATTTACTGGGAATAAAGAGTATTCAAAACCAACTTATTACTGGGGAATATTAAATCTGCTTGCAAATTTCTTTATTTTACAACCTTTGCATCATTCCATTTAGAAGGGCTAGGTGAAGAAAGCTGGAACACCATTTTACTCTGAAACTCTTTTTTGCAACTCATTTTAGTAGAAAATCCAACAGATCCCTTAACAGTAACAGTTTACACACAAATTTCAATTTGGCATCTGTTAAAGTTGGCCAGCAGCTAAGTGATAAGGAAATGATTGCCATCTTTTATCTGGCAGAGAGAAATCATCAAATATTCAAAATGAGTTTATTAGCCATCTACACAAACTCAGAAAGCTTCCATTTGGTACTGAGCAAAGAAATTTGTTGGATAAGGGAGATGACTGAGTTTACAGCTATCATCCTATTCATTTCCTCTCTCTGTGGGTATTGTGATGTGTGTCTACAGCAATCAAAGTATTCTTTCAAAATCAATACTTTCAGTATAAATTCCTTGTTACTGGTTCATTCAAAAGCCCTTCACAAGCCTTGTCACAAGATTTCCCTTCTTTTAGTGAGAGTCAAAGGATGCTTTTAACTACTAATAGAAAGTAGGTGAGATATCTCGAGTTAAATATTCTATAACTTCTCAAAGCTGATTATGTTTTCTGTCCAGGACTTTGTGTACTACATATTTCAGTTAGATGAAATCTCCCAATAGCTGTTTGCACAACACAGCATTCACTGGTACTGCTATATAATTATCTGAGAATCACCGACCACATTGCAGTATGATCATTACAGGATTGCCTCATTACTTACACATACTAATACTTATGTACCCCTCTTAAACATGGTTACTTTTGCTGAGTAATGAATATACATAACTGCACAACACATACCTATCATTCACAAATCTTACATGTTCATCAATCATGCTATCATATTATCATCTTTCAGAATTTTTTTTCGGAAATCTACTACCCTGGCCTCACTCCATTTTCTCATTGATTTTAAAGGAATCTCAAGGATCAGCTTGGCACAGAAGTGGAGGGGCAGTTACCTCCCCAAAATCCCCCATGACCATGCCACTACTAGTAATTAGGATTTTTTATAATATCAAAATAACACCATTTGTAATAGTTGTGATTTCATGTACTGTTGATATGACTTCCAGGTAAAGGCTGTGTTTTTAGAGCTCAGAGAGTGCCAATGATTTGCCCAAATTTTACCTATCAAATTTGAGAAAAATCAGATCCGTATTTTTATGCTGCTAAAAGTGAATGCAAACAAACCAATGAATAAGAAAAAAAATAAGATAAGACATGAACCAGGAAAGGATCTAAGCATAGAATTAGAAAGAAAATAACAAAAAAAGGAAAAGGGAAGGGAAAATGATAGGTGGATCAAATGAAGAAAAATTAAGAAAAGAGGATGTAGAAGAAATTGGAAAATTGGATAGATAGATGGATGGATGGATGAACAGATGGACGGACTGATGGATGGATGGATGTTTTGATTGCTCTTTACTATACAAAAATTGACCCAGATGGTTATTGACACAAATGCAAAATTTTTACCTGTGGCACCAAGCATGAAATTCATGACTGTATTTGCCATTTCTTCATTCTCAGACCCATTTGTTACACTCTGGTCTTTCTTTGTATGATGGATTACTTTAGGCCTGAATAGAGAACTTCCAAACATTAACCAACAGGCAACAAATATTGTAAAAAGATTTACTAATCTGGCAAACTATATTGTTACTTACTTGCATATTTTATTACATATATATATATAGAAGGGTTAAAGTATTGTTGCAGATATAAAGTATTACTTCTCATGATAATTGACTTATTTTAGAAACAGTTAAAATTGCAATAATGACATATACTGATATACATGGCAATGGACATTGTGGACAGCAAAACAATTACTTGCTAGAGGCAGAGTTAATATTGCACTCCTTAATAATCAACAGGTCAAGAAGTATGGAAATATGGGTAAATTAGTAACACTGGTTTAAAGCTAGTTAATTGATACTTTAAACTAACTTCGGTTCTTTGAGAACTATCAGCCTCTATACTTCTATCGGTAACAGTACCTTTTCTAACTGTGCCGATGCAGCCTAACATTATTGAGCTATGCGGGGCACTGTTGTTACAAAGGGATAGTCGATGAAGAGCTGCTCTCCAAATGATGGGAGGCAAAAATACCTCCTACCAGTCTAGAAGTGGTCAGTAGCCACTTCAGCTGAACTGATATATTCTCAAAAATTATAGCGTTATTCTTATTTTACAAATTAAGCAACTCTAGGAATAAAAATCAAGTCCCATAGGAATCGGCTTCTTGATAGGTCTTCTAGTTCTGGAACTAGCCATAGCATTCTAAATGACCACATCACAAGCCGAAGACGTACAAAAGTAAATTGCCCAATACTTCCTATCATTGCATACTATACTTTTTGGTTAAATTTAAACCAAATCACCAAAATCATACCAAAAAGTGACTGGAATTAACAAGTGTATCACTTTCTGATGTCTATATCTATCACGTACTTTGCAGATAACACAGGCATCGTTGCCGCTTCCCATGGCACTCGTAGTGCTGCTTCCGGATTCCATAATTTGTTTTCATTTAAATGTCCACTTGCTATTTCTTTGATGTCCTCCCTATGTGCGTGGACAACATTATCTAGCAGTTTTCGTAGAGGCCTTTTTGCTACAAAAGGCTTGCTAGCCATTTTCAGCTGATAGCTGATGGCAAACCTGTTGTTGATATCTTAGATAGCTGTAAAACAATACTTTACATGCAAGGCAGCAACACGACAATAACGTGTATATTTTGGAATCTGGAAAGAGCTGTCACAATGCAACAGAACTCCAATATTCCAGTTCAAGTTCTAAAATTAGTGGTTGTCAAATTATATTTACAGTAAAGAATTGTCGTCATCCTCTCTGTTTTGCTAGCTTCTGTTGTTAATAGGTCTTAACCAACCATAGGGAGACACAAAGATGATGATGATGATTGATAATGATCGAACAGAAATTAGGGTATGAGCATGATCACCGGGGTGTCAACCTTCGTCTCACGACTGCTAATCTGACCTCTTTCTTACTAAGCTAAACAGCTCAATAGGAAGGTCGAAAGAGTATAAGTCATCCAATTATCACCATTTGCATGAATTCCATATAGAAGTGGAAAGGGCGGTCTTCTTTTAAGAACAGAAGTTAAGGTTAATGCGGTTAATCAAAGTTAATTGTAGGTAGAAATTGAACATAGCCCTTCATTCACACCTTCCCTGTTAGGATGCGATAACCAAGAGGCAATCTACCCGAGAACTCTTTCCCTTCCATTGGAGTTAAGAATTTCAATTTCACTTTGCTTGTTCTATTTACCATGTAATTATTACCATGCAATCTAAGTGTTCTAAAACAGATCATTTTAAGCGAGTTCCTACTATACCCATTTCGTGTACAAAATTGGGCCATGTCATGATCAAGCCATTCGAAAAGTTGAGTCTCGTGTATTCCAGCAGAATGCTCTGACCACTGAGCTATAGAGACGTTGTTTCTCAAATGCGATTTCGCATACAAAAATAAGCTGACCTTAATAGACTTTGACAAAGACTTTGGTCCCCCCTCCCAAAAAACAACTAAAATGTCCTTAATTGTGTTTTAACAGGCTAATGTACATACTGTTCACTATTAATGAGACTGTTTTTTATTTTTGTAGACGTAGATGATTACCGCCAGAAGATGTGGTATGTAGCATGCTTTTAAATCCCTGTCTTTATTTGAAGAAGAAGGTATTTGTACCAAGAAATTCTTCTCTTCGTTTGTTATGAAAGAGCAGCAGAAGCAACTGAAAGAGCCCAAGGAATGTATTCAACCCAGTCCGAGGTAACAACTGTTCAAATATTTTGGTCATCAATATGCAGGAGTCCTGGGAATGTCATCATCATCATTGTCCATTACACCCAGTAGTGTGTAGGGCAGCAACAAAGCTCCTCCACCTCTGCCTGCCCAGAGTCAACATAGCCAATGAACCCCAAGAGTGCCGCATTGCTTTCATCTCATTCTTCACTGTCCTCCTCCACGTCACTCTTGGTCTTCTTCTCTTTCTCTTTCCATCTGGGGTCCAGTGCAGTGCTTTTCTTGTCATTGACTGTTTGTCCTTTCTCACACACATGTCATATCCATCTCCATCTTCTTCATGCAACGATGATGCCCAAGTCCTCTTGCTTGCATCTCCGTAACAGGTTTTAGTTGGAGATCTTCTCTGGTCAAAAGGTGCGGAGGATTCTTCGAAGACAGGTGGTGTGGAGATTCCGCAAGATCCGCCTCCGTCATCCTCCAACATTCAGATCCCGACAGGAGCGTAGACATAACACAGCTCTGTTACAGTTTCAACTTGGTGTTGGTTCTGTACTGTGTGGATCTCCAGATGTTGTTCTTCTCTTTGAATTTGCTACTGGCCTTGCGCAGTCTGCTATGAATGTCCTCCTTTGTGCCTCCCTCGGGTTTGATGCTGCTGCCTAAGTATGTGAATTTGTCTGCCTGGCGTAGATCTGGCCCATTCAATTTGACAGCTGGGGCTGATATGTTCACATTCAGTGTCATGGTCTCTGTTTTCCTGGTGCCGATTCCTAGCCCCACCTGCTGCCCTGCTGCCTTGGGAATGTATTCTAAGTTAATCAAGGGAACTCTATCTTTCAAAATTTAGGCTCCTAATGAAACAAAATCTCAGTGCTGAAAAATTTTATCAATCCCTGCAATAGATATATCAGAATTCTGAGCTTATCTTTCAGCTTGAAATATAACTAACAGAGAGCAAAATCAATGCTTTTACCAACCTGGCAGGATATTTTTACTACAACGGTGCAACGTTTTGCATAAATGGGTGATTATGACCTTATGAATTATGACCAATTATCCAAAAATTCTCAATAGCCAAGCATCAATTCCGCCTAGAGAACAGTCATCTCGCGCTTGCAAAGCAAAAATGACTGCCAAAACATGCGATTCTGCCATAGGCCAGCATTTGCTAGAAAATTCAGAATGCCCCAAAATATATAAGGACGAAAATTTTCGGATAATTGGCACAGCTAGATCGTCCTTTCATTTAAGTGTATTGAAGTCTGTCTACATTAAAACAAGAAAACCATTACTCTGTAGGCAGAAAGAGTTTATTTTCTCTTTATTTCCTTTTCATTTCTTGTTTGTGATTGGCTTGTTTCGATAGATGTTTCGTATAAAAGGGTTGCCATGTATCTGTTCTTTCCTTTCTGACGATTCGTACTCTGAAGAGTGTAAGATGAAAAAAGCTTTTGAGTACGTTTTCACTGCAATGTCGTAAATTTCCAAGGCGATTTTCAAGTTCTGTGCCACAGAAGGATTGCTCATTGTTTCACTCAAATATCTTTCCTTTTTTCACACAATAATCTGATTTAATTATTGAAATTGTACAGAACAATTTACTGTTAGCTGAGGATGATAGGAGGTCCTATCGACACGTTCTAATGACATGGTTTAATTTTACTTTATGGCTTAGTTTATGTTATTATAAGGAATGTCAAAATCAGAAACAAGTGTGTCGTTCATATGAAAATGGTTGTCGTTCCAATTCTGATTATTAAGTTTATTCTGATCATTAGACTTTCCATCTGGTGTTGCATTATCCAAAAATAACCACCTCTGAAACAGAAGTTTCGACTCATGTGAGGTATTGTTCTGATGTAAAAACCGTTTCCATGGTGACGTGAGCAGCCTCGTTATGGACATCGTGATTATGATATTGGTGAATTGAGATCTCTATCTGACCTTTGCAAGTTAAAGGAAAGGCCTTGGTAGTTCCACTATTATTGAGTTAATGCTCATTTAACGACAATTATACAGCATAAAGTTCATACGCAAATCTTAGTTCATGCATACAAACATACATGTCCTTATTAAATGCATTAAATGTTTCCAACGTCATTTCTGTATAGGCTGCCTACTACAACGTTAACACTGAAACAGGTACGTTCTACTGCTACGCTCAGCCTACAGCTGTAGCTAGTTAACTTACATTGCATGTTGCAAGATTGTCGTATTGAATTACTTTTATAACTCAAATGGATTCTCTCGATTTTTAAACTTAGTTAATACTAATTGAGGTCTGTATGTATGTTTGTTGTTTTGGTATCTTTGTATATTTTCAGAGACGGAACCCATTCCACTGAAAGTGGGGGGAGGGGGCCGGGGGAGAAAGGCCTCAATGGGACCAGGAAAAGTTTGGAACACGCCCATTTTCTCCCTGTGAATACTTTTTACTTGTTAGGAAACGCCCTTCTTTCTACTAGGAAAATCTCTCAGTACAAGAACGGTGAGGCCTCTCAAATATGACTACAATTTGACAAAAGCTTTTCGAAGTTAGAAATTTGAAATATCAAGGACCATCCTTTGGAAAAATGGGAAACTAGTTCCTCTCTTTGCCCCTTGGCTCTACCACTGGTCCTGTGAATCAACTGAAAGGAAATTTAAAATTCCTTTTATTTTAAAGAAACAAACTTTTCACTTTAAGTTTAAAAAGAGACCAAATTGAGAACACCACTGATATTGAAAGTTACTGAGATAAGAAGATTACATTTTTATTGGAAACATTGGTTTCATGGTAAAAAACATTGTTAGTGAGATTGAAAAGATTTCAAACTACATTTTTAACAAACATTGGTATATGTTTTCCTATCTGCACACTCTGTGCTTTTTGAGTCAATAAAAAAGGAAAAGAATGAAACTATATTTTGATTAAGTTAAAAATAAATTCAGTCTAAAACTCCATTTTGTTGAAATAAAGGTTTGAATACACAAATGAGATCCGCCGTATTCTTTCTTAGCTTCTGTATCATCAAAATTTCTTGACATTAGTACCAGACAAAAGTTAGAGTTACTAATGACACTTACCTCAATAAAATCTTATTACAATTTAAGGCTTTTCTGCTTCAGCACAAGACATTGCCCTGCCATATGTGCTTGCCCGTGACAATTGTATAGCACAAGCATTTTAGTGCTGTACTGTCTGAAGATTTGTAAACAACATACAGCACTGTTTTAGTGTCCTGATTCCAATCCTGATACTGAAAGTGTGTAAGGTAAAAATGAGAAGTGTCAAATGAAAATGACAGAATCAAGTTAGTATTAGTGATATTAATGAATTTCTTTTTACAATGCAGAATACTTTCATGGATGCAACACAGAACAGGAATATAGGACCCATTAATGACAACAGACTTTTGTTCCTACAAATATATCTACATGATAACAATTGCCTGTGGAAATTAACTGAGGAGGGAAATGAAGTGTTTTGCCAGTAATCTGCTTGCAAAAACCTTTACATGATTGTAAAAGGTGCTCATATGTAGTAACTTTCATCGACAACATTGAACATTATAAATTTAAAGGATGGCATATATACTACTTTCCGTCTAGTCACATAGATTTCCCTACATTTGCACTTTTTAAGTGCAGGACACATTCAAGGAGGCAGTGTTATCGATCTTTTCATCTATTATTTATAATCAGTCTTTTCCATCTGGCTGTGGATTACTGAATTTCAAAACAATGTTACAATAGTTAGGAAGGTTAGATATGGAATATGACCTATACGCTAATGTGACAATAAGGGGTTTCTTGTGGATTTTATATAGAGCAACATTTTATTGTAATTATGCTGTCTGTTTTAGTTCTTGCTACGTCGAGAGGTCATTAGCCTTTACAGAAAACTAATGAAAACCATTAACACGGTAGATGATCTAAACTACAGAAAACAGTTGAAGGACTGGGTAAGAGAGGACTTCAAAGCTAAAATGGATTTAAGAGACGAGGTAAATAAAGTAATGGCTGACTGCCATTAACTTTTGTCTTTCTCCTATAGTAGACATGCATTGCAAGAGATAAGGTAGAATCTTGTGTTCTGTTTTCTTAGGTTTCCCTGATAGAAGCTAATTAATGAATTCAATTTGTCATATTTTTAGCAGGATACAATCATATTTGTTAGTAATGTGTATAAATGATTAATCACCTGCTTTAAACTAAGCAGCACTCTATACTTTGAACATGCAGTGATAATCGTAATAAATTTTGAATACTAGACACATTTTCTTATTTTGTTGCATGTACGTTTAGCTTCCTGTTGTATCTGAGCCTCTTTTTGTGGTCAGCAGTCATACACAGCTATGACATTGTTTACAGCCGGAGCTAATAGTCTTGTTGATAAAAGTCTTTGTTTGGGGGTTTATTTCTTGGTTATTCCTAATACAAGTACACTCTCTTGTTAACACTTTGTTTTAAGTGTCATTGTTAACATCCATTTTGTAGTTGAAAACTTTGAGCAAGAGTGGGATTTATGAGCTAGGGTTCATCCAGTGTTAATCTGTTGAACCTGTCACACAGCAGATATCAATAACAATCACATAACTTGTTATCAATTCTTCATATTCACTGGTCCATATCATGTACTGCAATATCATATTCCCAGTGATTAGCAACAATATAACTGGAAATTGATTTGCTAAGGAACAAGAATTATTGGCCTGGGCCCTGACATCAATAAACAAAAGGAAGACATTTTACTTTCATTGGCTCGTGCATTTCATCCTTGCATATAGAACAATTTCAAGAATGACTAAGCAGGAGTGTTTAGAATGTAGTGCAGGTAACATTATGTCTTACCAAGTTGAAGCAAACCTTTGTAGGTTTCTATTGTTCATCCAAATTCTTCATCCATGTTCATTTTACTATAACTTCCACATGGAATGGCCAATTTGAGTCATTCTTACTTTTAGTTTTTTTTTTCGTTTCTCCTATATAGACCTCTATCAGAATAGAATTAACAAGAGGCCAACTATCATTAAGAGAAATATCATCAGCTGTGAACATGACTAAGTAGTGTTACGTATGTTGAATTAACTATCTTTTTGTTGTACAAAACTTAAGAATGGCCTTAAAAATGTGACATTATGCTAAAAACATTCTTGAAAGCTTTCTTCGGCTGACACTCATTAGAGTATGAATCATCAGAAAGGATAATTGCATGGCAAAATTTTGTAAGAAACCAGCCAATCATAAACAATAAAAAAGGACAAAAATAAAATAAAAAAGAAAGCATTATTGGAAGAGTCCATGTGAAAGAAACATTCTTCCCATAGAGTCCTTGTCTTGTAGTTTTTTATGTAGATAGACTTCAATATATTTAGACGGAAGGACAATCTAGCTATGCCAATTAGTCAGAATCATCATCCTTATGCATTCTGGTGCATTCTGGATTTTCTAGTAACATTTGGCCTATGGCAGAATTACGTTTTGGTAGTCATTTTAGCTTCACAAGCACAAGATGGCCGTTGTTTAGGAGTAATTGATGCTTGGCTTACATATGTTGGACCACATTTAATATAGTCACCCAATCTTTGAGAATTTTGATCTACATTCATGCCTCACATTGTCATAGGAATTCATATACAATGAAGCTTTTTTATGTGGCAGGTATACAATCCTTATCAGTGGTGACAGAAAATGACTCTGGGAAAGACAACTGAGAAACATTTCACCACATTTTTATATGTCAAGGAATTTTTAGGTACGCAGGGTTATTTTTAAGGCCAAATTTTCTTTGGGTTGAAAAGCAAGTTATCTTTTCTAGAAAAAGCCCAGCATCCTCCGGATACTTGTTTCTCAGAAGAATAGAATTTAATTGAACATATACAGAGCTCTATGCACTAGTGTTCCGATGAGGTTGATTTTCCTCTGTTTTAGACAAAGAGTGCCAGCAACTGTATTGGCCCGTAAAAGTGGTTTTTCTGTAAACTGGTCATTAATTTTATCTCAGTTTTTCACAAAAAAGCGTTTAGGTACGTTTTTAGTGCAATGTTGCACATTTTTGAGGCAATTGTATTGATCATTATATCAGTTATCATGTAGAACAAATTTAGTGAAGTCAGTCAATGGAATGAAACTTGGAATGCAATTGATCAACTAGTATTTAAACCCATCGCTTTTGTTAACAGTGCAAATCCTGTACTGAACTAGCCATTTCCACTAGCTTTCTGATATGTGTGGTACGCATTGTACATTATGGTTATTGTCTGTAAATAGTTGTCTTAATAATATAGGATAGCTTGTCTGTCTTTGAACATTTGCCCTTGAAACATGCTGTAATGTTGATTGGGCACCTTCCTACATCTTGAGAATACATTTTAATTATAAAGGAACATGCAATGTATAACAAATTATTCCAAAGAGTGTGTTGATAAGAGGAAAATGAACTTGCCATCACTTTGTAATGAATCAAAAAAACCTCTAATAATCTAATAAAAATCTGAGAACTCTATGCCAAGAAACCCCACTGCAATTGGTCAGATAGTTCATGGCCAAAGATGTAGATCGTTTAAAGATAAAACTTTTTTTGTCTTCAAGTCCTACTTCAAGTCCTGCAAATAATTCCTTTTTTAGTTTTCTCTATGTATGATTCAAAATGGTTGTAAGACAGCCCTTTGTAATATAATCTCATTACCTTTGTATGATCATTTGGATTAAAGTTTTGTTTATCAACATGTACTTTGCTGACGCTATCAATATTCTGTACAACGTCCAACAAAACCAGGACCTCTGATTGATACACAGGGTGATAAAATATTCAGGAAATATGGAAAATGTTTCATGGCAAGTTTATAGGCATGAATACTGTTAAGAATTTAGTAAACAAATATGTTCTAATTACATAAATACAACCTGAAATCATGTAATATCTGCAGACATTTTACAAAATGAATTATCAGTCATAGGACTTAACCAATAAAGTTCAAATTAAACCTGAATCTAGCTCTGTATTACAATTTCTGTCATGTCTCATAGAAACATTGCCCTATTACTACAATATGGTACTTTATACCAAAAGTAATGTCACCAAATGTTAGACCAGTTTGGTTTTATTAAAACAGGTTTAATTTCTTTCTTTTATGTAGCACATGCCCCTTTGGTTTCTTGGTTAAAACATTCACTGAAAATAAAGGCCAGTTTGATTTTGTCCTCCTTAAGCATTTTCTTTGCCACCTGCATGGCTATGAGCAGAATGATAAAATGTTATCGTTTAATCCTCTCCTGCTGGAATGGCATCTTCAAGTTTCCGCACAAACTGAACACGGATTTCTGTTGTGTTATCACCTTTCAGAACATCTTGAACAAAACCAGCCTCCACCTCCATTTGTACCTAATGAGATAAAAACCAAATCCTTTAATGATCATCTGAATGACAAAAAGCATGTCCATAATACAGCGTATGAAAAATATAAAGCATAAGAAAAATTATTTAATGTTTGTTCCTGTTGTTGTTTCTGCTAGTTCTGCTACTATTTTCATGCTAATATTATGACCGTTTAAATGAGTACAGAATTGTAAATTACACTAAAATAATGTTTTGAATTGGATACATAACTGCTTAGAAATAAAGAAAAAATATACGAAAACAATTAATCATACACTTAGATAATATTGTATATATTGTTTCTGTTTTCCCATGTTTGGTTAACATGGAAGAGATTGTTACAAATAAACAACGTGCACTTATATATGTATGCAATAGTAAGAATCAAACCTCACAAGTGGTTAAACCAAAAACATTTTATCTTTTACGTTCCTTTGACAGTACCATATATCAATATTATCCAAAGAAAAATTGTCTTGTTTTTACATCATATAAATTTGTAATGCATCCACAAAGCCACAAAATGAGAGTTCAGTCATAAATCAGAATACATACCATTTCCAGTGCACCACGAATGACCCCTATAAGAATACTTGAATACCAAAGACTGCTATGCCCATCAGGAAGCTCTACAAATTCTGCTAGTGGATTACTATCTAGAATTATTGAAAAGGAGTCTAAACCAGAGCTCCAGTTTGATATCTGTGGTGAAATACCAAGGAAAGTCTTGAAAGCCTGAAACAGGATAGGATACATATGTCTATCTTTACTTTTACAAAAACATGACATAAAAACTTTCAATAGACTTAAGAGCAAAAAACAGTTTAGCAATTAATGTTATACTTGTTGACTAATGTATTTTAGCAAACAAATAATAGATTATTACATATGTACTGAAAGAAGTGGACAGAGTTGTATAGAACCACAAGATAATAAAATCACACTTTTAGCTGAGCTAAATGTAAATTTTAAATATCTAAGTATGTTATGTAGTTTTCCTTAAAAAACGTTTTTTAACAAGATCATGATCATACATTGAATAATAAGTTTAGAATCTTACAATCTATTAACCAACAACAATATATATCAAAGAACTAAGTAGTGATGCAATTGTACTTTTCCTATGCCATCAGCAACTTCTTTGAAATCATGACAGCGCCTGGTATTTGAGCGTGCCAAGTAGTCCTCAATTAAGCGAATACCAATGTTATAACCCCTAAGGATTATAAACAAAAGACAACTGATATAATCAAGATTGATAACAACAACAATTCTATACAGAAAAAAACAGATTTATGAAATCCACAATTAGTAACAGTTTTTCAGGGCTATACAGAGTTTATTTGGGGACACCATTTTTTGTTTAGCACCTTTGACACAAACCTAATACTATTAGGCACTACCACTGAATGGCAAGGAAACATTGCCACTTAAATGAGGTTTAGGATACATGTTTCTTTGGAACAAAAGTAAAATTATGGCCATGACCACCGGGGTATCAAACCTTGGTCCCACAACTGCATATATGACACCTTTCCTCCAATGCTAAACATCTCAATAGGAGAGGTGCAAGACTATTAGTCATTAAACCCTGATTGCCTACCCCTGTTGGGTGGTCTGTCTTTTTGTGTCAGTGGCATGTGTTTTGTGCCTACAAGGCATTGATTTATCACTGCTTTGCACTAATTCCTGCATTTAATTGGAGCAAAAAACAGGATCCGAATTGAAAGATACTAATTTTTGTGAAATGTAGCAAGAAAAAAATTTTTAGGGTAAAGCTTTCAAGGATTCAGGTATTTCCAAGTTCAGTACCTAGTTTTCACTGCTGCCATATGTAGTGTTGTGATTAAATGTTGTGATTTGTGCTGAATAAATCCCATCACAGATATTGAGCACAGTGCTTAACATAAACAAACTACGATACTTACACTAGAACCGTAGAACAAGCATTTATCCATATCAAAAGTTACTTTTGTCCAAGTTACATGATAAATGTCTAAACTTACATTCTCTCTAGCTGCTTATTGACTTCTTCATCATTTTCATAATCTTTCAAAAGTTGGGCAACAAGTGCACCATATGTCAATGTAAACAATTCACCACTCTATAGAACAAACAGTATAGCAAATAATTCACAAGTGTCTTACCATACTACAAATATAAGAGCAAGGGGGAGTTTGGCCCCTAACTGTATCCATGCCGCTTGTCCATGATATACCATCAGCTTAATTAAATCATGACGCTTATTTATTCATGAGAATCGAAAGCGGTGCTCGCATTAGCCTTTAGGCGGCATATAACTTTGATAGATAAAGTTTTAACTATACAATATCTATGGATAAACAGAAAAAAATGCCGTTCCTCTCAGGCCATTATCTAAGTTGAGTACTTGACTGTTACTAATTCGGGCGACCTCGAGTTTCAATAATGCTTAGTTTGATTTTATCTATAAAATCAGTTATCTTAGAACTCTCAGGGTTTTAGTCGCTTTTCACTGGCGATAAAAGTTTTAGTGACTAACACAGCTAGGACTATAGACCTACCCAGCATTGTCTTGTCTGGCAGACAAATGCCACGGTGCACTTCATACACTTAAGCCCGAAGATCTCCAGCGACAGCGTGGACGTAGCTTTCCTCTCGGCATGGCAGGGTGGATTTAGCCAATAGTGGTCACAGCGCTCTTACACAAATACCTACCTTACAGAAATACGACCCTACATAAATACACACCACTCCATGATGACGAAACAATGAGTCTATCATCACTACAAGATTAACTTCACATAGTAGTACTTCACACATAATTTACTCACCTAAACACTAATTTCACGATTTGATGATGGTGATAACAATACGACTTCTAAAGAAAGAAGAAATGCAAATGACCTTCCGTGCTATTACATCATAATCCCAAACTACAGAAGCCATTCAACACCCAAAGAATCAGCCACAATCGCCGACCAGGTATTTCAACATGCTCATTCGAATCGTGCTATCCTTTTTCCCCTCCATGACTTTAAATGCCATGCTTTTGAAAACAAATTCCGTATATAAAGGTATCCATGCCATGCCATCCATGGTTTTTCCCTACATGAGCTCAAATGTCAGATTTTGCAATTACAACAATACGACACCCTAGACAGCCCTGTCACTCTGTTTACAACAATAAGACACCCTCTGTCATGCCCCACCATTCCTTCAGACAGGCCCCACATATAATGGCTATAACATTTTCGGAATACTCAC
>JANTCA010033091.1:0-21040 GCA_024741275.1 Chironex yamaguchii | reverse complement strand
TATATATGTGTGTGTGTGTGTGTGTAAGGCAAATATCCATGGGAAGACATAGAAAGAAGGAAGAATTAGGGTAAAGAAAATATAGATATAGATGGAGAAAAATTTGAAATGGAAGTGTGAATATAGTTAATGGAGCTTAAATTCCAAATTTGTGAGGGTAAAGGGTCCCTAAAATGTGGATGATTCATCTTTCGGTAGTGAGTCTATGGTGGTGGTCTCTGCTGTTGTGAGGTTAGTGGAGATATGGTGGCTGGTCTGGCTAAAATGTCATGGTAGAAGTGTATCACAATGGTCGCATATGTCACCAAGGAGTTCACAGAAGCTCTCAGAAAGTAGGCACTTCATTTCACAAATTTCACATGTAGTGCACTGTAGGTATTGTTGATTAAGTGATCCTGTAGTTTTTGTTGCACCATTAGGATAGCATGGGTGGCTACTGGAAGATAACTTCAGTCAGAGGATCTGGATGAAGTATAGAGTGCCTATTAAATTGGATGTCTGTGATTGGATAGTTAAGGGAATTATAAGTCATAGCTAGTGGGATATGTGATGTCTGCTGGGTTTAGGAGCCAAGGTATCAGCCCATATAATTATGAGAGCATAGGATTTGGCACAAATGGGTATGTCTTGTGTTTGCCCACTCTCCATGAAAAATGGCAGTCAGGAATGGCTTTTTGGTGTTTGAATACATGGAGTTGTAGTGAAGGTAGTTTTGTATTAGGTTGTTGTTGGTCTGTTGGTGATGGTCAATGTAAGGTCAAGAATCAGGTGAATTGTCTAGGGAAGTCCTATAGTGCAGGTGCATCAAGGTCAAAGGCCAAATATTTACTTTTTCTGCAAAACACATTAACTTCAATAATTGTTGTGTTGGGTAAACACGTTTTGCTCTCTGAGTCACATACTTGGGAGATATCCCAATTGTTGTTATGATTTGGCCAGCAATAGATTTTATTTTATGTCATGTAAAGGTCATAATATTTCATGATTATATTTTTTTCTAGCACATGTCAGTTGTAAATTAGATCCTTCAGGATGGGCTTGGCTAGTAAGAGGGAGAAAGTTGTATGTTTGGAAATTTCAGCAAACACCTATAAAGGTATTGTGTTGTCATCCATTTTATGATTTTTTGTGCATAAGAGTTTAGTACTTTAGTTAGGAAAATTTAGAGCTAGATACTACTAAATTCTATAAATTATATGTTGGAAAAAGATCCTTTCTGTTTAATTTTCTTCTGGTTCAAAAAATTTAACTACTTAGCCGTGTAGTTGGAAAAAAAACTGAGCAAGAAACAACAAGACACCGTGTAGCTGGAAAGACAATGCTGTTATTAATTTATAAAGGTTTTTGGAAAATTGGAAGATTTTTTACTTGTGCAAACCAGCACACTCTAAGCTATGTACCAGACAATAGTTAGAAAAATTATTTGTGAACTGCCTATTTTAATCCTTATTTTCATGTCTGATATTGTAGCATTTAGCCAAAATATTGATTGATAAAGATTTATGAATTAACTCATTGGTTTGCTCTGCTTTTTCAGGGTTTATCATGCACAGAAATTGGCTTGCCATCAACTGAGCTGTACCACAAGGCAGACTTGACATGCATTGTACAGTTGTATACCCCATCCTCTTGCACTCCAAAAGGTTCCACAACTGTTGCTTTGATGAACATCTCACCTGAAGGCATTGTACGTTTCTGGCCAAATTTGTCAAACCCCGGTGTCTTTATTGAAACATCAGCCGGATTAAATGGAAAGGAGTGTTACTCCCTCACACCATTGAAGGTAAATATGTAGTTCAAAATACAGTTATCATAAATTTGTATCATTTGATGCTATGCTGAGGTACAGCTGAAGATGTATTCAGTAAAATAAAGTGTATTACTTGTGTGTATAAAGGTTAAGATTTTCTTTACAAAACATTGTCTGGATTGCTATGCTAAAAGTTAGGACATAATATGGACTTGGCAATGTGATCTACATGTGTACTTAACAACACTTCAGTATCTATACTTTATAATGGTTTGATATTAAGATATCTTCATCCAGGCTTATATATAGTTGGTATTTATCGTTAACTAATTTGATCTGTTTGCATGAATAAAAATGTACCTGCATTATATGAATGAATATGTCATTTCTTGTTTTAAATATCACCAATAAATAGCTTTCTTCCAACTTTTCATAGCCTCAATGTTCAATTAAAACATATCTAGGCAATCACACTGAATTGCCAACATACTTGTTTCAGCATTTGTGTGGATCAAGTTTTATAATGAGTCCTTGTCTGCTAGTTGTTAGGGTAAAAATTAGAGGTGTTTAACTGGGGATAACTATGAAACCAATGGTTATGATTGAGTTCTTGTCAATGACCAGGTGGAAATACGTTTTGTTAATCAGTACAATAAGCCTTTGATACATCATCAATGATACTTTTAAAATATTAAATTATTCTTAAGTATTAAATACAATCTTGTTTTCAGCCACATGGTTGCATTCTGGTGACAACAACAAATGACATGTTATTGTTGACACCACTTCAAGTAAGTGTCTCTCTTGTTATTGATTTTGTTTCTGTATGTGCCATAGCCTTATCAGCAAAGGACTTGAGCATACAAAGAATGATTAGAGGCTTGTAATGTTTACTCAGAATTTAATTGTACAATTAGAATGCTCACTTTTGCTATAAAATCTGGGAATCCTTGCCTTTTGTCTTTTTGCTTTTTGAAGGTGTACAGATATACACATTTCTCTATGGCTTTTGTGTTGTTGGTACATTTCATGTAAATTTATCCTTATGATAAAATCAATGTTTGTTTAATTACCTCCACTATGAATTTGATATATTTGGTATGTTCGTCTCTCGTTTTGTTTGTTTGTTTGTCAGTTTGTTACAATACCTTTAAAAGTTTTAAATATACCATTCTAGAGTTTGAAAGTATGCTTATATTCTGACGGGCTTAAGATGATTCTTTTTAGTTAAAGTATCTGGATAAAATTCTGGATTTTTATGGACATTACTGTAAGTACAAATTAAAATTTTGGACTGCAATATACTGGTAAAAAACAGCAGAAACTATAGAATAAAATTGGTTGATCTTAGAAGGGTAGGTTTTTGTATAAAATTGCCGTTGTAAAGTAGATCAAGTAAGTACAGGACTATTATTTTTCTTGTAACTGAGAGCACAGAGGTACCTGAAGTGCTTGGGTGAAGACTGCACTGCCCATTTTCATTTCTACTTCTTAATGAAAGTATTGTTAACTAAATTATTTTTTATATTTTCAAGTCAACAGTGTCATGCCGACAATTTCATCTTCCAGTTGGAATGCTTTCAGGATTTAGCAAAAAGGTCTCGAAATTCCTACTTGGGTCATCTGGTGATGAGGAAACTCTGGTAAGCAGTAATGTAGCAAATGTTTTTGCAACAAAGTCTTGATATGATAAAACTTGATATAGGGGCATTGGAAATGTGACAACACCAAAATTTGTGAATGTAATTTGTGAATACCTCTCTAAAAGCATAATTGTATTGTAACTTGCTCAGTATATTTACTCTTTATATGATTGAAAACGTTGCTTGTGAATGCTGGCAGAACTTATATGGATATGACCTGATGCTTGACTCTGTTATCAACCTTTTGGAAGTGTGGTCTATGTACCTACTGAAAATACATAAATTAGCAAACTTTTGAGTTTAGTAAGCAGCAGGCAAGTTCGAGTTTATGGCATATGTACAATACACTACGTAGTTGCTGTCCAAACAGTATTTGCTATCGTGTTATCGACATGACCATCCATGCAATGATCTAAAGTCATCGTCACGTGATCAACGCCGACATCGTAACTTGCGAAAAGACCTTCCTCGCGAATTGACGACTGATCTGCAACGACTTGATGTACTGCCGCGAAATGGTGGTCTGAATCTACAATCATACAAGGCTGGACTTGGCAAGCTTCACAGGACAAGTGTGGAAGACGCGATCCATTTTTGCAAGGAGAACATCGTGCTGGGCGGATACCCTCCGCCCACTGGCATCGACAGCAAAGAAAGGTCGCTGCCAAGAAAGGCCAGGTGTGTTCTGGCTCAGTTGCGGTCCGGGTGGTGCTAACTGCTAAATAGCTACAAACACCAGAACGATTAGAATGTGACCCAGCTGTGTCCAGGATGTGGTGTCATACCTCACATAGTGCAACATCTGTTCAACTGTCAGGCCAGACCTACGAATCTGGATGTACAATCATTATGGAGAAGACCAGGAGTTGTGATAGCTTGATTCGATCAATCACTTGCCAAGGGAGAAGACGACGACGACTAACTGATTGATTACATCTACTACAACAACAACAACATTTCGTAGTATTGTACCACAGGAATATGTGCCATTGTTAATGCCCAACCCTATTAAAGTAAAAGGTTTAGTGATCTGGACAGTATGCTAGAAAGACTTGTTTTTCATTGGTCCAATGTTGAGTACTGAATAAGAGAATCAGCCTAAGTCTATGTATTTGTCTTTAGGGTATGGTGGGACCAACTATAGCAAGTAGTGTTGGGTAACAGGAGTCGTAGTGCTTGAAACTTAGTTCACGTATAACAGTAACTCACAACAGCTGAATTGAAATAACAAGAATATTGTGTGTTGTGAATTGTTATTGTAGCATTTGCCAAGAGTTGCATGCTGTAGGGCTCTTTCGGATCCAGATGAAAGGTATTTAACTTCGTTGGTGATAGCAAGTTTGGTATTGGAGACTTGAGTTAGTTTTTCTTACTGTATGTTCATTTTGTGAAGTATGTGTAGTTTGCTTCTGTTGTGTATTTTGCAACCAACAGTTTTACCATTGTTAAGTCAGTTGTATCAGTTACTCAGCAGTGGATTATTTAAGCTGGATATATTTTTTGATAATTGTATATTTGGTGATCGAGCAACCTCTCTTGCTTTAGAAATCTACTTTATTTGTAAATCAGCCTTCCTAATAAATGAAGATGTTACTTTGTCACACTAACTGTACAATGCAGCTTCATACTTTGTCACTAATGTGTGTCTATTGTCATTCAAAGTATAAAAATACCTTTAAGGGTTGTGAGAATGGGAATGTTTTGTTGATTATTTTAAATTATTTTAAATGATTATTCTAAATTAGGAAACTTTAAGTCAAATCCATTTGCTAACCTTGAAATTTTTTTGTTTCGTCCAGTACTAAGCAGTTTTATGTGCTTGCTGGTGGATCTTTAAACAAGTGGGAGATCAAAGATGGAATAAGGTCAACAGAAAAGGTATATACTTTTGTAGTGTTTAATTTGTATATCGCCATTGTTACTTACTGTTGCCTTTCACTCTGTAGATAACTTTGTGCAAAGATGATCTTCATGCTTTTGGATAATCCTGTTTAAAATTTTACTTACTGAAATAACTGTAACTTTGTGCCAGCACCTCTTTCCAGGTACTGCTGTATGTATTTCTTCTAACGTACAACTGCAAAAAGGCTTTTTCTTGTTTGTGTTCGCAGAAAACATTTATTTCATTCGCTATTCTAACTCTTAACTTTTAGGTGTTATTTCAAGCTGACATACTTTCGCTACTGAAGGATGAATTGACTCGTGTGATGAAGGTATGAGGGTATTTGTCAACAGAACTTTCACACTGTTAGTTTCTTTCACGATTCTTTATTCTGCTTTGATGATATCTTTATTCATCATATTATTTTCTTTTCCAGCCATTTACCTTACAAAGTGTTAGATCTAATGTGCCAAATTGGCATATGTTATTGCTTTCCCTACAGCCTTTACGTACGGATATTGATTCTGCTTCACATGCCTTTGATGGAGACGTTTAAGCCTGGAGCTGATTTTAAGATAAACCCAAAATGGGGTTCAAAGGACACCTTGCAATTTCATGACAAAGAAAGATGTGTTCACATGGACAGATAGCATTAGGTCGCGCTGTTTTAAACTGTGATTGAGCATTGAGTATCGCTTTGATTTAATATAGAATTCTGTAACTTACAAGGAAAGTAGTTCTGTTTCAATCAATCAATTGCTCTATTAATCTCAAGCTAATGTTAATAGTTGCTAATGCAGGTATTTTGTCGATATGCCAGTAAACGATTACATAAACTGAACCGAATTCAGATAGGCTAACTTTAAATGTTTTTCTCCAACTGTTTTCCAGGTATCGCTGGCAGATATTATTCAAGTGGAACCATTCGACATAAGCTCCACAGGGTAAGTGTTATTTGGGAGATTATTTGCATTCGTTGCATTTGTAGTTGTGGGGAAACTAAACTGCTGTGAAAACGATAAATAATGCTAAAAAGTGCCATTGTTTGGGGAGACTACAGCGCTGTGTCAATAAGATATGAAGAACTGTTATGAAGAACTTGCTGAGTCTTCATCTAACATTGGTTATTTCTATCGCCCCACACAATATCTCCATAATCAAACAACGGTCGGTAAAAATCAAGACAAAATCAACATTTGTTGCTATCATTTGCCACTGCCAAGAGGAGTATGTACAGTATAAACGTATTTGCGCTCATTGCAAACGCTATGAATGGTGGATAACCAAGTAAATAGATTCTAAGGCATTGTGATGGTGAGCTGTAATTCACCAGCCCTAGGTCTTATCCTTTCCCTTATGGAGTGTTAGAAAACGCAGCATTCCCTCTATCTCTTGGCTTAACTTGACCCTACTATTTTTCTTTTTGCTAAGTCATGGCGTGGCTGTTGTCGCCGGTGTAGTTTCCTCTCTTAGCCACGGAATCAAAGTCGTTCTTGTCTTCGGTAAGTAGGTGCATATTTGAAGTTTTCACATTGCTCTATTCTGTGTTATCTTTCCAATGTTGTGGGCAAGACGTTAGTTAGTAAATGACCTCTGGTATATTTTTCAATCTCGATAATGATGCGTATTGTTCTGTATTTTTGTAATGATTTTCATTTGTAGTCTCTGCGTTTAAGGAATCTGGTACACAAGGATAATTAATAACACTTAAGGGCTTGTATATTCATATCCCGTCAGTAAATTTTTGCCACTTCTGTACCAAAGTTACTTAAGCAAATACCAACAGTAGCTATATCCTAGCACACCTGTGACTGTTAAAGCGGTATTGTTGTAGGTACACTGGAATGCAGTGGCGCTGGAATCGCGCCCCAGTTTTCATCTCTGGTTCCTCTGCAACCAGAGTTCCATTTTGAGGTAAGTTTAATTTGTTTTAAGCAAATAATACGTTAAAATACCAATAATGATTATTAGCAAACTAAAAATTTACCCTGCCTACCTATGGTTACGCCACGAAGTATGGTTGGTTTTTTTTGTTTTAGTTGCAAAACATTCAATAAACAAAGGCCACTGAATCAAAACAGTTTTAGAGTAAAACGACGTCCAATACCTTTTGCCTATCGCGGACTAGTCGTATGTCCGCCATTTTTTTGTAAAACTGAGAAAACTTTCCCATACATTTGTCTTTGACTATTTGAGGTCATTTCCGCTTGCTGTCTTACTGCTTTCTTGCCTTCTGTTTCTTTTCTTGTTGCTGTTGTCAAAGACTGAGATGCCGTGGACAATAAAGTAAAATGGTTCTTGTTGTTATTATTGCGAAGACGATGACTGGTCAGTTTCGTGTCATTGTGGCAGCCGGTTCCCTTGATTCGAAAGTTGCCAAAACGATAGGAAAGGTCCAATGGCCGCCAGTATCCCTTTTCTCCTCTGAGTTTTGCGTCTCCTAGACCCCAGGTGAGGGCCGCTGGTGGAGAAACCCAGCTTTAATCAGGGTGAAGACCATTTGCGTCATACTGCTCCACGAATGCTATTTATAGCGACGACATTCAAGTAATGCTTGCAAGTCTGCAGTCTTCTTTAGAGCTGTAGGGAGAAGGATCCTACCATTCTTCTTCCTGACATGTCGTTTAGCGGCGTTGCACGAGGAACCAGCAATGCAGGAACGACGGCCCCAGAACCCCCTTGTAAATAAAGATGGTGTTTTGGCTATGATCAGACATTTATTTATAGCCATGACAATTGTGTTCAATTTAGTGTTGTGTAAATAGAATAAATGAGTGATAATGGTATTTGATGTGTGACTCCATTATACAAGAAAAGATCCTTATCATATACTGAGTTGATGCCTTTTGCTACATAGAGTGTAATCTGTGGAACTTTGCTGGTTATGTTTATAGTCAGAAGATGAGATCCCGGAGTTCAAGATGATGATACCAGCTGGGCTTTACAGGGCCTTTATATTCAAATCCGATTTTGTCATCTCAGTTCCAGGTATGTATTGACTGTTTTTAAACTATATTCACTTACACAGTCACGGCCACTTTGCCAGTGGGCAGTTACTTTCTATTTTGTCGATGCTATTTGATGATTACCAGGAATGATGACGAAAAAACATGACGAATCTCTGGTTCATGAGTCAGATCACTTCACCACTCTGATGCCAAACTACTGTAAACAGGTAACTACTGATTTTGCAGTGTACAAAGACATAACTGAGACCTTGCAGGTTGTAAACGTACTACTGTATTGCCTTTCTTTAAGTAGAGGCAAAGTTATAAAGTTTTGTTCTGCATTTATATTACTCCTTCTCACAGTATTTTCTTGTTAAGTTCTAATTTTCCTGTCTGACCCAATACGTAGAACATTTAAATATGTCTGAAGTATGTTGCTGTATGTTTCGTGAAATTGATACCAATATAAAGATAGTCGAAACAGAACTTCGTTTTTCTTGTCCTTCTTTCGCTATTATTAATCGCACAAGCATGTGAATCACGCTTTTACAGTAAATTACGTAGATAAGAAAAATAGCTTGGCAGTTGAACAAGTTTTATCCATTTTTCTTGAATTCTTTGCAAATGATTATTCCACGGTAAATACGTATTGACCAGACCAGACCATTGTAGTCAGTTTTAGCCCGTTGGACGATTGATTGATATTTTTCTTTGAGATGGTTAACTCTGCTGGTTTTATTCATAGTTTGATTATTAGACTTTGCAACGTCTAGATATTTAAGGACATCATTTGTAATTTACGTATTTATTAATCTTTTTGTGGTACAAAACTTGAAAATCGCCGTGAAAATTTGCGACATTACCAAGTTTTCAACGCGATATGTATTAACGAATAGGCTGAAACATATTAAACAAACGTGTAGTACTATTTCACGTCGAGTGGTATTGTTCTAATCTGTTCTAAAGTAATTGCATAAGGTTTATTGTATTGGTCTGATGCAAAGAACCGGTACTTTTTAAATTAGCCTCATTTTCTCTCGTCTTTCTTTACTCTTTTTATGCGGATGTTGGGCAACAAAATATTCCAGTATTATGTTATCATTTGTTTCAACTCGGACCACGACTACACGCTTTGACAATGTAGTGTCATACCTACGCATTCATATGTCCAACCTATATGTTTTGGGACATTATACAGCTTTTTATTTGTGTTAAACTGTATTTGATTCATTTTTTTAGTTTCAGAATCATCTGAAGAAGCATTGACAATTGACCCCCCAGGGAAAGACATTATCGGTGCAGGTAATTTATTCTACTTCTCGCTTATTTTATATTGATTTTAATCCTTTATTTCCTAAAACCTCATAGACAGCAACCTCCTTTAGATATTGAAATAATGCATTTCTTGTGATATTCAACTTTGCTTTGTACAAGCGCCTCATAATGTCTATGTATAAATCTGTTTTAGGGTTTCTTGGTCCATCCCCAATCTTTTTGTCAAAGAGAAATGGCTTCTTTACTATAAGTGTTGCTAACAGAGATTCTAGCCTCAGGTAAATTCTTGCTGTACATTTTTTGTTTCTCTCGAAGTAAAATTTGACAAGATGTATTTTCATGAAAATGACAACGCTTCTATTGTATTTCCTTATGACCTCTAGTCCTGAAGAGTTGGGAAAATGTACATCGACAGCCACTGTCGTCCCTCATTTTACTTATTATACTATTTTAGTTTTCAATTATATACTCGTCAGGCTTTTTTGCAGTACAATGTATTAGTTTCGTTTCCTCATTTGTGCTCATTCATATTTAATAAATTTAATATGAAGTCATATTCGCAAGTAACTGATTAAGTTGTAACCCTTCGCAAAAGACGTGCGAAAACCTCTCGAGACTTCAGATTAATAACCACTGCCAAGGAGGTTATATTTTTCCCGATTTCTACCTATCTGTTTCTTTATCCTCCTGTCAACAACATAACTCAATTAATTTTTAAACGTGTCGTGCTGACATTTTTGTAGGATGTTAGTATTCTGACTTGCTCTAACTGGTCAAATCCTAGATTCTGGATCATTTTGGAATTTTTTGTAATGAACTCTCGTGAAACTGAAAACCTCGAGGGGAAGTCATCATGACTCCTATTAGCGAAGCTCATTTGAATATTCAGAAAAATCTGAAAATCCCACCGGACCCCCGTTTGTTTTGTGGAAGTCTGCGCCCTCCAAGGGCTCCGAAGTCATTACCTTTGCAGATCGATTCAGCACGGACTTAATAACCCGTGCTATACAAGCAGTATTTGCAGTGCAGAAGGACTGGCATTGCTGCTTCAATACCGACAGGCATTCTGTAAGAGATGCAACGGAACTCACAAGTAGATGCAAACTCAAATAGCTTTGGAATAACGAATCAGGATATGCTTTAATGTAGACTTGTGACCAATTCCGTTGTCTATTGGATTGTATCATGAGATCTACTTGCCGGGTAAACTTTGTTAAGTTTGATAGCCGTAAGCCAAGTTAACTAGTGTCAATTTATAGTTGTCGCTAAATTTGAAGTATATATATTACTTCGAAAGGCGGACGCTAAACAGCGGCAAAAAATAATTTTTGTAAAACATAACAGATTTCTGATCATAACATGCTTGAACTGTAATTCGTGCGACCACTGGAACTTGCTGATTTGGTATGAATTACCACTGGATTCTGGTTTGTTCTGGTAGTTTGAGATTTTGTCCTGCACAAGTTTTGATTAATTTTAATGAATATCGTCTCTTTTCTTTACTCTCAGCACTTCCCAATTAAATGTAACTCGGTCGCCATTTTCTGCAGCAAGCAAGAGCGAAATAAGTTTCGTATGTGTTTTTAATCCTCTTCTAGTACAATAAATACTGTGGGATTTTTGTCAGTTAACTTGCAAACGATTGAACAGTTGTTTAACCTGCATTGCTGGGTATAAAAGTAATACCTTGTAAACTAGCCATGGAGTTATAGCAGTAAGCGGACGTCCAGTTGAATACTTGTATGTGCTTTTTCGCATTCGTTCATATTATTGAGTATCATTGGTGCTAGTATACAGAGAGTATTTAATAACCGTAAATTTGCTGCTATAGAGAGGAATTCGATCTGTTCGGAAATTTTCGACCTACAAACTTTCGATCGTGTGATGGTGTTTCTTCACCCTGATGTCGTTGCTTTGTTTTGTCACTCGGCGATGATCACTATCGTCCCAGGTATCAATTGTAATATTTTATGACACGGAATAAATTTGGATATGGAGAAAGTTTACAGTGAAATTTATTACAGTGGAACCTGTTTATAGTGGACACCTGCAGTTATGTGTCCATTGTAATCACATGTCGGATATTACCAGTTGTTCCGCTATAAATTGGTTGTGCGTTATAGATAGGTTGTGCGCTATAAATGGTTTGTGCGCTATAAATAGGTTGTGCGCTATAAATAGGTTGTGCGTTATAGATAGGTTGTGCGCTATAAATAGGTTGTGCGCTTTAAGTAGGTTGTGCGCTAAAAATAGGTTGTGCACTATGAATAGGTTGTGCGATATGAATAGGTTGTGCGCTATAAATAGGTTGTGCGTTATAGATAGGTTGTGCGCTATAAATAGTTTGTGCGCTATAAATAGGTTGTGCGCTATAAGTAGGTTGTGCGCTATAAATAGGTTGTGCGTTATAGATAGGTTGTACGCTATAAATAGGTTGTGCGCTATAAATAAGCTGTGTACTATAAATAGGTTATGCTTTTTCGCCAGAGAAGAGGCATCATAGATGATTCGATTTCATCGACCATGTGCACTTGACAACTTTATTTCTAAAAGATCATGGATGCCGATTTGCCTTAGACTTTTAAATGTCCGTTACATAAATAACATCGTGACAATCAGACAGATATTGAAACGACATTTATCTACCGCATTTTTCGTAATTTCTTGGCACACATACACATACAAAGGTACTATCTGCTATTGCATGTTATAAAAGTGTCCTTTATGGAAGTTTTCCTTTGAGAGTATGACCATGATTTCACCAGTTCCACCTAATTTGTTCGCTATCAAAGGGTTCCCTCTGTGAGCAGGTTTCACTTTATATTCGTTATTGTGTTGAATTTTCATTCCTTGTTTGTTGTTGTTTACTGCGGCAGAGGAAGAGATAGGGATGTTTGCAATTACAGTTACGACGTTGTTTGAGTGAATTGTGATCTACAGGTAGTCTTAAACTATGCTTTGATTAGATTTACAGGTTTGACTTTTTATAAAGGTGACACAGTAAATTTCCCTTTGTTTTCATCTGTGTTTAAAAGTATGGTATAACAAGCTTTTGGTCGGAAATTAAGACACTAGTGTGTTGATGAACATAGGACGTTGCTTTGACCAGGAATGTTTTCCAAAATCTCGTTTAAACGACAGACTGAGCTTACGTAATTGCTTCTCTGCCAGGACAAAACTGAGTTTGTGAAAAGTTTAAAGACTGGAATGTCCGTAGACAAGGATGAGTTCAATGTTTTGGCCGAAGGATTTGGAGAATACGCTGAAGGAAATGTGGTAAGCACCTAGAATTTACCGCGCTTATAGAGCCAAGCAAGCTTTTTGCGATTTCTTACTTTCTACGCAACATTTGAAATGAAATCTACATCTCTTGTGTGTTTCTATAACAACAAAAATATAGAATAATTGGATGGAGATTTTCCCTATCTCATGGAATTTTTAGTTCCTTGAATATTGTTTAATTTGAATGCGGTTTCTTTCTTTCTTCGAAGGACTATTCAAAGGCCATACCGGCAAAAACTGCTCTGCAGACTTTGGGATTGGTGATGTCTTAAAATGGAGCCAACTTCTTATAAGAAAACCTGCAGTGTTTTTCTACCAGCATTTCTTTCTTTATCAATTGTTCGTCGACATGGATGCTATTACTGTATTGAAATGAACATTCTATTAATGATACTTTATTTAATGTAGAATGTAGATAATGCTCTGTCTACCCAGTTAGTGTCTCAAAATATTCGCAGAACAAGCTTACACCTCATGATACGAAAACGCTGTGCATTCATACTTTCAACTGCGTTGACATGCACTGGCATGTTTCAAATTAGGTCTGAGTCTATAACCTCCATTGCATTTTTTAAACCTTGCTTGTAACTGAGTAGTACTTTGAGCCAGCACCATTGTTTGGTATTATTTTGTTGTTTCTGTTCATCAACCTTTTTTGTGTCATTTCCAGTTTGAGGCGCAAGAAATGGTTGTTGAACTCACTATCAGTTACAGTGCAGACAAAAGTGCATTGAAAATGAGCAAAGACATCATTGATAGTATCCCTGCATCAGACCCAAGATGGGCCAGTAGCGAGGGCTCCGCTGGTAAGCCGAGTAGTCTTCTTAGTAATACAATGGGTGGAATTTTATTTATTCCTATCTTAAATTATGTCGTTGGGATTAAAGAATGCCGGTTAACTGCAACGGCTTTATGCACACGATGACTTCCCATTAATCAAAAGATTTTGATGAATATCGTCCATTCCTCCTAGTTATACTCATAACTACTTTGGTACAAACCTCATAAACCTAATTTTGATAGGTTTATTTCTATGTGTACATGTTGAACTATTACCTAAATTGGGTCCTTAAAGTGACTAATGGCAGAATTGCTTTCTCCTCCGTCATGTCTTGGTTATTTCTAATTCCATCTAGTATGTATTGTATAACTTGAATTTGGAGGAAACCTTGTTTTATTGATACCAATGTGTTCGGAGTTTGTTGGGAAATACGGGACAAATACATATGAAGTATTAGTTATTACGTTAATCTAAATGTTTATTAAATATTTTTAAAGGACTCCTTCGAGGGATGACACCATCCGTTATCATAACCAACCAATTGCAAGACAAAGAAAAGTACCATGCTATGTTTCTGAAATATTTACAAGACGTAGATCTGTGGGATAAGGTAACGAAAGACACAGCCGAATCTACTAGTGTTCTTGTATTCTTAGCCCCCTGACTGAATACTGCGGATGATAAATGTTGTGATGCGGTCTTGTTTAATGAATCTTACTCGTTGGCTGTAACAAAAGAAAATATTACATGGATAAAAGTGTTGGTGTTACACACCCCTAAATATTTTCGGATCCAGTGAATTTTTATTTTACTTAATTGATCTGTTTTATTCAGTCGACGTGCATGAAGCTGGGTATGCAAGTAAATTGGATTTCACTAACATTTCAGTATGTAAAGTTGACTGTCAGATATGAACACGTTTAAGTCAGTAGCTTGACGACTATCTCCTTAAGGATCCTTGCTAAAAACTATTACTGTCTCATTGTATTCTGTGTCATTGTCTTGTGCTAAAGTTTCCACGAGAATGTCTTTACTTAGACATTTGCGAAATATCATGCTTTACTTTCACATTTGTACCAAATTCTCCTAGGAAGAATTTGATTTAGCTACTTTCAGTTGCCAACCCCTGCTGCTGCCTTCCATTGCTGCCCTGTATTACGCTGTATCTTATTGCATTTTATTCCTCCGGCTAGCTATCCACCTATGATGTAGGTGGCAAGAAATATTCAACTAAGATTTCGTTGCTAGAGAACACCGAGAAAATCCGAGTTTGTATTGTTTTGCAAGACTTGTATCAAAGGTAATCCTGAAATCTCTATGCTTAAATCATAGTTGTAACTTCAATTTATTTGAATCTCAATATTGAACTTGTCAGTTTTGTTGTTCATTGTGTTCAATGCTTGTTGTACCCATGGTAACCTCTTTACGTCATGGAGGTCAAAGGTAAATCCAATAGACTGAGCCTGAAGAGAATGAAAAAACGGAAGATGCTCTGTGATATTGTTTTAGTTGGTTCCATTTTTTATTTGTCTTATATTATATGTTGGTTCCATTCTTTATAAGTGTATAATCATATCACACACAATTTGGAATTTTTCTATTTGGGGTAGGGAGTGGCGTTATTAACAAAAGGTCCGAGTAGCAGGATTTTCATCATTAGAGGTCCGTTTTGTACATATTCACTATTATGGAGCAGACATTGCACGTGTATGAAATACGTAATAGGAATATCGATGGTGATAACTTTCCAAAATAAGAGCAGCTTATATCTCTGTAGCCTACATCCAAGTGGTCGAGACTGCTTATTGAAATTTAAGGTGTAATTGACAATGGAGTTGTTGTGTAGAAAGTTGCCACCCCTCACCAATTTGTTAGCTAAAAACATATATGCTGTTATTTTTTCTTTATTTAGTGCCGTCACGTGTTGTGTTACTCTTTTCCATAGTTTGTTGATTCGGTGTAGGAAATTATCAGTACTTTAGTTTCCTAGATTGATATTGGTCTATTTCTTTGACTAAAGTGAAAGCAAAATGAATTTCCGTAACTATGTTTTCTATTCTGTTTTGCTTTACAGTCATTCATCACTTCTCGAGAAAGCTTTCGCAGTTGCAAGCGACACACTTCAAGCAATGCAAGCGTATAGTGATGAACTAACAAATCAAGATAAAGTTTTTCAAAAAGCATGTCATCGTCTATCACTTTATTCAGTTTTAAATCGATGTTAGTTTGTTTTTCTTGGCCGTGTTTGGTCTGGATCTACCTTAGTCGGATTTCTTTATTTTTATTTTCATTCTATTTTGCAACTTATTACGATGGTTGAAGTTCTGTTTTATTGCATTCTCTTCTGCGTTTCTTTCTAAGTTTTTTTTTCTGATTTGAGCTCTAATTTACCTTTTTTCTTGCTTTCTTTTTTGTCTACTACACAATGTAGCATCAGACTTTTTTGATTAATGACATGTTTTACGAGCAATACGTTTTTGCGCCGTACAGCAGGGCAAGTTAGGTTGTAGAATTTCCGTATTTTTTTTGTAAATTTCATGCTCCGTACTCTGAAACTAACCATGTCTAGATTATGGTGAATATTTCTATCGAGTATATAATCCGAGCAACATACTTCGTTGATTAATTACCCATTTATTTACCAGGTTAGCAATGTTGTCCAACTGTTTCCTGCTATCATTTCTGTACAAGAAGATGTCATCAAAAGTATGCCATCTTTCAAAGACCTTGCTGAAATTGTTATGAGAGTGAACACACTCATTTCGGTATGCATTTACTCCATAATTCTGTTTTTAATATACGTCTTTTCGTAAAATTTTGCCTAAGCGCGAAAGCAAAGTCATACATTCAAGCGATGTCTGGGCACATGTTTTGACAGATCAGGGTTAGAAAGACCTTTGTTTTACAATTTTCGTGGGGGATGGTGTTACAGTGTGAATTTCCTTTATGGAAAGCTTTTTTAGCAGATCATTTACATTTTATCTCTTTTAATCTGCCTGTGGTAGAATTTTGAATAGGAGTCATTCCAGTATACTTGGATCTATAATGATATATTCTATCTGAAGCAAATGTGCATTTTTAATAGTCATTTCACCTTCTCAGGAACCAATCAAAGAGGCGTTGCTGGTAAGAAAAAGCTGTAGCGGGCTACGGAATCAAGAATTTGATAAGGATGCATGCTTTTTTCTTTGGACAGGTAGGAAGTTCTTTTTCTATATGACGATTTTACCAGTCTCTTTAATGAGTTATGATTGAAACCGTCCATTTTAATAACGATCGAAATTTGGTTAGAATTTACTTATTTACCCACTTCAATGACAGAAGAAGTTAGTTAGCGATATCTTTCCATTTTAAAGACGCTTGCTACATTAACGATAGGGAGTAGCTTTTGATTTTTTGTGAATTGAAAAATTCAACATTTATGGTTGATAACAGAGGGTAGCCATTACGTTTTTCTTATATAGGCATACGATATTCTGCTGTTGTAAACATCCAGGTGACTAAAATAGACTAGAAAACCGCTAACATCCTAGACGTACCACTTAAAATTCGTTTGGACAGTTTTCCATCTAAACAAAGACACTACTGGTTGTTTTCCATAGAAGACAAGTCCTTAATTAAGGATGAATAAAGTATTATTGGCAAAGTTTGTTGCCTAATTCTAAATGATTGGTTTCCTAATTCTAGATGATTGGTTGCCTAATTCTAGATGATTGGTTTCCTAATTCTAAGACCTGCACCTGTTACTTTCAAAATTATTTTAAAATTCGTTTTTGGATAGTCGGAGCTTACATGGTATACCTAAAGTTGTAAGCACATAGCCAATATTACCACCAGTAGTTTGTATTGCTCGTTAATGCTCAGTTCAATTAAATGTTGACATATGTAAAGATAGTCAAAAACAACCTTCTGTATTTAGCAATCTGTTGCAGATCTCCCTTTAACACTACGACTTTATATTGGATGAAAAGTTATTTCTTTTGTGAAATTTTTGTGGTTATCATGTCATAACATATTTAGAGCGTCAAGTTCCAACTGACACTTTGTAAACATGACTGTTGTTTCGTCTTACACGTGTTTGATGTATAAATGAGAGTTGCCTATAGTGTGTAACTGATGATAATGAGCAGTCATCGAATGGAGATTGTGAACTTGTTAGTTTTAGATTTATTGTACCGTTGTCATTTTGTATTACTCTCTATTTTTATTTTTTAGCACAAGGAGGTAAAGATGGCCTAAGAACAATCTTGCGTGATCAGGTATACTCAAGCATTAATGAGAAGTATACACTTATAGATTTTGTGGTTGATACAATATTACCACACTCTTGCATCACTAATCTGAGGCATACTGAGAGGTTTTGTTTTGGAGTTTTATACTCAAGGTAGCAAAAATTTCACGGATATTGAACTCATCTCAACATAGCTTGGCTCTATCCATGTACATTATTGATATAATAAATCGAGAATCGAATTTTCTTGTGTATGTTAAATTTGTTGATATAGCACTGTAGAATTAGTGGTTACAGATTACTAGGAAAGTGATTTGGTGATGGTATTACGATTCTTCAATCTTGATTGCTCTTATGTCTGGTATTTTCGCAGGCAATCTTAACAGCCGAAAAAATCCTTCCAAATGCCGACAGTACAAGGGTAAATATCCTTTTGCGATGATTACATTAATCGGGAAGACTTTTGTATTTACTTTTAAGTAACAAGTTGGTAACTGAATTATTGTCATGTTGAAACGTCTTAATCGACTTCGAGCCCGAATTCTTTATTTTGCAGTTATTGTAGTTTAATTGAAACTTTCAAACCTTTTTCAAATTTATCAATATAGTACCATGAATTATGAATGCTGCAGGTTTTTGTCAAATGAAGAGGAACTTTTCAAATATCGTTTCCGTTTTCAGGGACGGGTTTTGGTAATTGTAAGGCATAAATTTTTCGGTTATACGAATGAGATTTTGAAGTAACTGTATTTCTTTTACATTATCGTTAGCTTGGATCCGTGCTTGCCCAACAAGTATTCGACCTTACTGATCTTTTATTGGATGGATATCAAGCTGAGCTTGAAACAACGAGGTATGTAATGTCATTTCTTGAAATTTCATTTTATTAAAAATGAAGATGCTTACCTTCTTTATCACTATAGTAATTGATTACTATTTTTAATCAGTGGGATGGTATCAGGTGGAAATCTGTGCTTCTTTGACTCTGTGAAATATCATTATAACTTGAAGAAAGTATATTCACCATTGTAGACACCATTGTATGTATCCTTGTTTTCCTGTTATTGTGTGTAGGGATATCACTTTAGAAGAAGCTTATAAAAGTGACAGAAAACGCCTTCTCACGCCGCTTGGTAAGGTGGCTTTGCACTTTCTTCCTATATGGTCCTTTGAATTATTGTTATCTCTGTATTATGTACTTTTTGGTGACGACAGCCCTGACAAAGAATGAATCAATGTGCTTTTGATGGATATTGATTGCCCGAAACATTATTACAGAAAAAGTGATTTTTATTAGTCCATTTTTGTCCTTTTAAAATGTTTCTGTACATTGCTTTGCTGCTTTTATTTTCTTGACGTGTATTCGTTGTTCCCTAAATGTAGAACATAAACCGAACTAGAACATGAAATGTTCAAGGTTTCAATAGTATGTAAAAAAGTGTTCTATGGTTTGGTAAGTGCAATTCAGCTATTATACGGATTTACCATATACTGTCGACGGTTAATTTACGCGACCGATTTTATTGGGTGGTATTCCATTTCATCATTTTAATAGAAAGTGTATTCCTGTGCAAAATTCTGGTGTTTCCTTTCATACTTATTAGATTAAACATTTACTTACTTCAAATGTTTTTTTTGGTGAAAAATAGGCAGTTAGAAAATCTTCGCCATTAAATTTGTTCCCTATAGTCAGCATTTTCTAGATTTATCCCAAAACGTGCAAAGCACTGGCACGAAGGACGCGTATTTCTATATTTTTTTTAATTTTGAAATTTGTACCTCTCATTCATGCTTGTTGTTAGATGATAATCCAATCAATGCATTGTGCCCAATATTCTATTTTGTAGTCCGGGAAGGTTATTATGAAATAAGTCTGGAGTTGGCCGAGAAATACAAAGATTTTGCTACATTGATTGCCTTGTGTGATCATATGAATGATACAGAGCGACTCGAACACTACAAGACGTCGTTTGCGGATATGGTAACGTCTATTGAAATATTCAGTTAGTATATTTACCGTATACATGCCTCGTCATAATAAAATGTCTGATTAAAGGAAGTTGATAACAATGGCACTTTGGGTAAAATACTTGTATTTAATCTTTTTAGAGCATAAATCAGCTAGTGAGCTATATGCTGTAACATGTGTTGGATGGTCTCAAAGGTACAGCAAAAGTGAATGGGGATGCCTAGAGTTACAAGGGGCAGTTTTTAGAAACTGGATAAAGCATGAAGCTGAAGAATTTTGCGCATCTTGCTCATAAAGAAGGGATTTAAAAATTGGATAATCTACCTTAAAATTTATGGAACGTAAATGAAGCATGTAATAAAATAGTGCGCAGTTCCCAGCAAAGGTTTTGTTGTACCTTCTTGAATATAAACTGACCATGTCTTCCTATGTACGTTCAGACATTTGTGGACAGTATGGTTAGATAATATGAACAGAGTTAAATTTCTAGACGGATTATAGCTCATTGATCAGACTCTATTGCTTAGATCATAGGTCGCATTTTACATGTGCCGAATACAATTAGCAAATTAAATGCATGTACAGTGTGACGTTTGAATTATCTGCATGTTATGAATTATAGTCGAATAGAATTATTTTATTCAGCATATTCTGTAGCATTATGCGACATTGATGCGACTTGAAGTCAAATGTCGTTTTTTACATCCGTCGAATATAATGCAAAAAATAATTACAAATCGATCTCGAGGCTGAGTGTACGTAGCGTTTCTTACCTTAAGCGCCCTTAAAGTTGGTTGCCCTGAACACTCATGTTTTTTAGAGTTTCTAAGTCTGGACCAAGTCTCCATTTTCCTGTCCAAAAATTCTATTCGACACATTAAATGTGACGTTTCACGTGAAGCCCTATTTTAAGTCACATAGAAGGCGAATATAATGCTATTCTATTTTACACATGTGAAATGCGACATTTGATTCAGACCTATTATTTTATTTAACTAGAGTTTGCACAAAGAATAATTAATTGCACGCCATGTAAATACAAACATGCCGGGTATACGCCGCGAGCCAGACTTCTGATTGCAAGGTTGATCCCCATTGTGGTTCTGTAAGACATGAAAATGATTGATCTAGTTTTTGTCTCTTGAGCTTCCAGTTGGTGGTGACGGATCACCGTAGAACGTGGTGACGGATCACCGTAGAACGTGGTGACGGATCACCGTAGAACGTGGTGACGGATCACCGTAGAACGTGGTGACGGATCACCGTAGAACGTGGTGAC
>JANTCA010033090.1:5300-42987 GCA_024741275.1 Chironex yamaguchii | reverse complement strand
TTCCAAAAGAGCACTAAAAGAAATAATTATAAATCTTCCAAAAGAGCACTAAAAGAAATAATTATAAATCTTCCAAAGGAGCACTAAAAGAAATAATTATAAATCTTTCAAAAGAGCACTAAAAGAAATAATTATAAATCTTCCAAAAGAGCACTAAATGGCTATAAAACTCTTTAAGGGCCTAGGCTGGAGACGTTCTATCGTTCCCCTCCTTAGCAGTCCACATAAACAAATGTCTCCACAACAGGTCGCCATAGTTCGTTATGCTGCATCTCTAGGTCAAAGACATAGCTAGCCCCGGATGTTATCCAAGTACTAAGTCATCCTTTTTCGTACTTGTCATCTAGTTAATATTTATAAGCAGAGTATCTGAGGCCCCTATGCCCTGGACAATGCTATTATTAGACTACTTGCCCCTCCAGTCGGTTCAGAGCACGTTGACATACAGCTATATTTCAACATCAATGGCTCTTGTGCTTGTAGTCTTAAGCGTCCAAGAATTAATCAGGTAAAAACACAAATCATGCAAAAATCGATATTCCTACTGTTTCTTTCAATAGAGACTGGCTTCAAAGCGCATTTCTTTGCAAATACTACTCTTGCTTCTAATGTCGATTACGCAATTAACATTTAATGCTTTTAAGAGACCTGGTCATTTGATCAGGATGCTCGACCTCAGTGCCTACCAAATTTCACTAGGTTCATGTTCTCAAGTAATCGTAGCTTTCATCTCTCCATCCACCATTACAATTTCCTTTAAACTAAGAATAATGGAGCAGGTGTATCATAATGTTATGTTAAAGAAAACAACGGCTTGTACACAAAGATGAAAGATGCAATTAAAGTAAACCTCAAATCTTACCAAATCCAACAGTACTTTAGAAAATCCTCTTGACATTGTAAAGAGGCAAAAGACTTAAAATCTCAAGCTACAAAAATGAAATTTGTATCAAATAGTATAAGGAAGTCCAATTTGCGTATCTTAGCACTAGGAGTATTGATTTTTTTTGTTGCCTTCAGCAACAAATATAATAAGGAACAAACCTTTAGCAAGTCATGGATGCGCTTTTCAAGTATCAGCTGTTCTTGCCTTTTAAGGATATGTTCACGTTTTTCTTCTGAAAAAAGAAATATTCTGAAATATTAACACACAGAAAGTTTCGCACGAGGATTTAAACTTGGATGCAAATCGGTTTCATTAACAACGAATAAGAACAGTGGGATTAATCCCGGTTTTTGCCATCTCAGTTACAGGTACGAATTGTTGGATATTATGTTTTCATAAGTCATTTGCGTTCCTTAAGCAATGTTTGAAGCGATAGTTTGTGCACGAATGTTCGCAAAGCTCTGGAAAAGGTTATGATTGGTACGGTCCCCATTTACCATTAAAACTTGTACATTAAAATTCTAAGATTTGACCAATATGCCTTTAGAACGCATCATAATACATCAATTGTAACATGCCGGCCTTTAAAGAGGCAAACAAGCTGTAAACAAGTGTCAAATTTGCAAGATCTTACTAACCAATGCATACGTTGATCTGTTTAAAACACTTTGCTTTATTGCCCCACGTCTCGTGCGCCTGCGTTGTTGTTGCTGCTACAGCCAGTGGGTTTCGATCATAAAAATTTTATTCCATACTTATGGCGTGTTTAAACAAAGTTTGAAATGTGTCCTCAACACCATACCATATGTTCTAAACAAAGGCTATTTTAGGCAGAAAGATTTTGATTGGCCGATTATTTTAGTAAACAGTATTGATTGGATAGTATCAATGCAATGTGCTTTGTAGTGTAGGCAGACTGCAGAAAAAAATTTCGTCTTCCATAATCCGCATTGAGCAATTAACTAGCAATACTATTGTTAGGTTCATACAGCGGCAGCGGGCATTTCTAACAATATTAATACATTATTAGCAGTTTTTACCAAAGTTATGCTATCAACCAAATCAGAAAGTAGAACTTTGAATGTGCCTTATTCATTCCCTATATTAAGATACCTTTTCATTCCCTCTTTGTTGTGATGTCACAAGCGTTTTGGGGGTCTCGATGCTAATATTTTCTCCTAATCCTGTAAGAAGAGCCATTCCTTTCTAATTGAATGTTAGCCGCCCTCCATCCCAGACCATTGCAAATCGCATCATCTTTGCCTTAATTTGTGATGCAATGCCTGTCGTAAAATATGCTAATGATAAGGTCGTGCTATTAATTTGTGAAAGTTAGTAGCCTGTATGTCAGTACTCATTTCAAACAGAAAGGAATGCATTGAATCACATCAGGTGGAATTAGATGAGGAGACAAGATTAAGAGACAAATGGCCAAAGAGAAAAGAATTGAAATCTGCTACCAGGTTAAAGCCACCTCTGAGTATGAAATGAGAGGGAAGGAGCCAGGTAATTTTGAGGAAAATGACCAGTTTGAGATGGAGAATGCACTGGGCTTGATGTCGAATGTATCAAAGCAGCAGCATGATGCATCCAAGACCTGTTGACTGTGGAACAAGATATTGACCTAGGAGATGTCCTTTCCAAGCAATGATTGTTTTAGAGATTGCTGCTGTGACATTTCTGACAATTGTACATTGTGTACGAGTGTTTAGCAGAATAAAGAAGGTAGTCTCAACATTAAGGTTGCAAATGGAGCAAGCTAAGAAAGACCACCTTGTCATGTTGCAAGTTGAACATGGCATTCTCAGATGGTTGTCAAAGTAGCCTATGTTTTATGAAAATAATCAAAGACGTATCACTTAGTTTTCTAGAAAACAACAATTTCAAAGATGGCATACAGCAGACAATTGACTTTAAATTTTGTTAGCCGAAGAACATTGACCAATCATACTTCATCAGTTGTTGAGTTTTCTTGTTATAAATATGCTCAGGGATATCCCTTGAGAGTAATATGAATTATCTAAGTGAAAACATTGTTTACAGTTTTTACAAGTAATGGAAAGAACAGTGATAAAATTCAAATGATCATAGAACTCGAATAAAAGCAAATTCAATCTGTTTTAACGAAATGGGCGTAATCAAAAACATTAAGGGCGAGGTCATTACAATTATTTCCAGTATTAGCAACTAATTTTGCCTCCCAGCCGCTCCTGGGTTAAGAGATATGCTCCTTTAAGTAACTAACTCTATGTGTGACATCACCCTCACTATTAATGCAAAACACAAGAATGGAAGAAATAATGGTTGTTTTCACTTCCCAATGATCTGTGGTGTATGTGTTATACAAATATCAAAATAAAACATTTTTATATTGTCTTTTTGTTTTGTTTTTTATACCCCACATTATTGTGCTTTCTCACATTTTATTTTCACTAAAAAATGTGTTATTCTTCTTTATTGTATTCTGTCAATATAAATACCTCTATAACTCATTGTAACACCAATTTCTGAAAAAACAAATTCTGATGATGAAGAATGGAATGTCTTCTAAATGTTAAGAAATGATTATGGCCTTTTTATTGGAGTGTTCGCCTCGTCATACACAATATGTTTATCGTCGCAGTAATTGTACTTCGTTTCCTAATGAAAATGAAAAATTGATTAATGTCCTTTTTTGGCCATGAGTGGGGCACTTAGCTCGTACTATTGCTAGTATTAAATGTAACTAGCAATAGGGTACTCATATTATTACAATTTGAAATACCTTCCTCATATCAGTGACTACTGTATCAAAATACTTGTAATATAAAATAACAAAAATATAGTTTCTATATAGAATACATTCGGTTTAAGTTCTAAATATAATTTTGAAAACAACAAGAAGTACACCTACAGTTACCCAGAAGTAAACTCGGAGGTCATGAAAGGTCACAAAATGCCTATAAATGGATCTCTACCTTGTCATAGGGTAGAAAGTAAAGCTAAACAAGCTCATAATCGGTGTAGTGTACAGACTCCATGAATTAGAACTGAATATAGAAAGAAAGGGTTGTTTAACACGAGTGAAAATTTCAAATGAACTACCACTCGATGTGAGTATTCAGCAAAAGCATCAATTTATACAAAAATTCTCCATGAGCATGATGATAATGCCCTCTTTAACTGAGGCCACTATGACAAGATCGAAAGAAACAACAGATGAGGAGCCGAACAAGTAAGAGAAGTAAAAAAGTGAATCAGGAAGACTCATTAAGAAAAACGTGGTGTCTGATGTTGGATTTGGAACTATGAAGATGATATGCAAGAGGAAGCCATTCAGCAGGCAATACGTTCTACCGTTTTGAAGTTCAAAGAAAAAGAGCTATTTGAGTAAGACGTTTACGGGCAGGGTATGGATGAGAAATGAAAGGAAGTCTGATTGTTCTCTAAATGGTATTTGAGCTCAGATGTGAAAGAAGAAAACTTGTTTGAACAACGCATAGTCAGAATGAGTATAGAACAATGTAAAAGAAGCGGCATCAAGACGAAAAAAAGAGAATTCATTGTAGATGCCAAGTCAGGGCCATATTGCTTCTTTAGATTTTATCGAGTAAACTGAGGCAACTGACAGGAGCTCTAGCCCAGATGTGGCATGGTATTCGATGTAATAAGTTTCAGATGCAAGGAACGTAAGTGCACGAAGTAGAAAACCAACTAACGTTGCTATAGATTAGCAATTGATTCAATGTAGTTGTTTGTGGAGAAGGTATTCGTGAAGATTATACCAAGGAAATGGCAAGAAGAATTTTTAAGGTAAATTACTTCCATTGACTCAAATTGCTAGAAGGAAAGGGTTTTTCAGTTAATTTATGGACTGAAGTTTTGTTTCGATTGCGTTGAACGTAAACAGTCATAGGCGTATTCCACATATGCTGCTACATCAATCTTGCTCGAGGTTCCTTCCTGACTTCCTAAGCATGTATTTAGTCTTCGTTTCAATAAACTATTGTACATATATCTTTTTCTAGCAGAATGTCAGGATTTAGGCCACGAAATATTTGAAATGGCACTGGCCGATGTATTTAAGAAGGACGGCTGTTACGACTTTTACTTCCACTAAATGAGACGTCTTGGCGATCCTTCCACAAAAACTGCTGCAAAAGGGCATCCTGTCCAAGAAACTAAGAATACCACCATCACTATCGATAGCAACACTTTCCTTATGTGTACAATGTCTCATTTGATTCCAAGTTTTTGATGAAATTACTCATTTACAAAATTATTAAATGAGTAGACTGGACCTACCTAACGCAGTTGTCAGGAGTTGTTTGTAGTTAACGACTGCTTTCTCATATTCCATACACTTTTCGTTGGCAGCCTTCAGTTTCCTAGAAATAAATTAGGACATGTTTTACCCCGTGTAACCAATGATCATGTGTTCTACACACGACTTTCTTTAGAACAAAATAAAAATTAGGGAATGCTGGCTTGTATTGCGGGAATCAAAAGTGTACAAACGAGAAAAACATTGAGGAAAATAGCAGAGGTCTTTACACACTTGACATCAATTGATAGCAAAACTTGGCGTAACTCAAAATTTGGTGCTTGTCCTTGCAGACATCAATAACATCTATCAATACCACATTGGGAAATGTTCAAGATGCTTTGTATTTGGAGAATTTCTTGACGAAACATTTAGGATCTAAATAAAACTATTCTGATAGTGGATCAAAATAGTAAAACGGATAGAATACGGATGCTTTCGATATTGTCAACGTCATCCTGACTTTGATCAAAGGTTCAAGAGTATCGAGGTAGCAAGCTTCCTTCGACTTTGGAACAGAGGATCCCACTATATTTAGCATGTGAATTGCATCTACAAAAGATGCCACTTCGGAGGGTCCATTGCAATTGTCCTTGTAGTGAGCCAGAGTACCCTGATTCTAATAGAGATTCAAATAAAGAAAATTAGAGGAAAACCTTAAACTTACTCGAGTAGGTGTTCTTTATCAGATTGCAAGTTTGAAAGGGCAGTCTGATTTTTATGGTCGATCTCTCTCTGGTGATTTGAAGATACTTGATGAGCGCAGGATTCTATGTTTTCTGCAAGATCCATAAGGTCACTCCATCCTGGATAAAAAAGGGTTGTGCAAGTCATTCGTGTTCCTCAATTATCTGACAAGTTCAAAGCACGTAAAGGCTGCATAGCTCTAAACACAATTTCTTAATAACAGTGACGAAGGCATCTCGATCATTGTAGACTTTCGATACGTAGATGAGATTGATTAATTATAAACTTAAGAAACTGCACACTTGAATCTTTGGTAATAGAGATATCCGCAAAATGTCGCACAGCAAAAGTCGGCTTCCAACTACTCAACGTAGATGCATCATACACTTTAGTTATCACTTGATGGCCAGCATTCTTTGCATATATTCAACTGCATTATTAAATACTTGTAATCATCGTCAAATGTTACTTAAAATTCTTACTCTCTACATCAGAAAACGATCTTGCATTCTTATCAATGGCTAATAAATCAACAAATGTATTCGTTTTCTATCATTATAGGTTGCAGACAATTTAGAGGCAATGGTTCCTTACCTGTTCTTGAAGCGTACTTGAATAAATGAAAAAGAAGATAAGTCAACTTGTGATCAGGATTTGTTGGTGATCTCCCTCTTGTGTATGGAGATGACTCCGGGTGACCTCCTGTCTGTACACTTACAGTTACAGGACTTGACGTGGTTACGGTAGATTCACAATCGCGCACAGGCGGTGTCTGTGTTTTCTTAGATTCCTTACCCCTTTCTGAAGAAACTGACTTTATGCTAAGCTTTATAGTACCTTCATTAACAAGCGAAGGAGTTACTCTATTTGTGACTGAAGAAAAGTCCTTGCCAACTATCAGACGTTGATTATCCAATGGAGAGCATACATTGGCATTAGTCTCATGATTGCTAAGCTTGTAACCATGATTTGATCCCCGTTCGTCTTTGAACGAGATTTCAGAAGACGAAAGTCCTGAATCTGGATCAGCAGTTACCCGAGGTACTTTACGTATTTTCCGGCGTATACCCGGACATCTTTTTGGTGTTACATTATCTTCGGAGTTCTGATCGGTAGTCGGAGTAGAAAATCTTGGAAGCTGATTTGTATCTCCAAACTTCGCTTTCTCGTTTGTCGGCATCTTTTGTGGCGGGGATGCTACACTTGTCAGGGATTCATCATGACTTGATTCGTTTGGGGCAGGTGGTTTACATTTTAATGGTGCATTAAGTTTTGATGATATTCGTAAAAGAGCATCTTCAAGTTCCTTATATCTAGGACTTAGTTCTGTTGTCTCCTCAAAAGGCCGCAAGGGAAGTACACTTTCCGGGTGAATACACCCTACCTCCTTGCCAGAAACTGGTTTCTTAGTTTGGAGAACTGGATTCAGATCTGCATCTTTTGGGATTTCTGTTGAAAATTGGTTGGGATTGGCCGCAGTGTTGGAGATAACTGCTGGGAAACTCTAAGGGTGATACGGAAAGAAAGATCTTAGTATACTTTCAACATGATAAAACAAGTTTACATAGCGAAATAGTCGAGGAAACTTGGTGCCAAAAAGGCAGAAATGTCATTTATCATGAAATAAATAACAAGAATTAAATAAGCTGCGCAACAAACATGTGGGAGTACTATAATGTTGAAGTGGATTAATGTATTAAAATTACATTGTCAGCCTGATTTTTGGATCAACTCGTTTGCAGTCAATCAATCCTGGTTGGAGAATTGGAAGTCGGAGTTTGACTTCCCGCTCCGTACGGCTAATATGACACGCCAATCTTTTTGATTTATTGGGGGCGTATACAGTGGACTACCATGTGGGGACAAAACAATGGCCTCCTTCAGGCTACACGTCACCAGAGAAATACAAACCCTGCATTATTACAGAAAAAAAACACGTTTCCCTGATCCACCAGTTAAGGACCAAATTAGGACCTCCGACCCCAAATAAGATGCTTCTTTTCACTGAGATAAATAAAAACGTTACTTCACACATCATTTTGCGGACAAAATGGCAATCATCCTTAATTTCTTACCGCTAAGGCTCAACCATTGTATAAGTATACAGTGTATGCTACAATAGGAAGCTGGTCCATTCGTCGTACTCAGTGCTTGACTTCGATCAAGTTCCAGTCAGAACTGAATGCTAAGCAAGAAAACCATCTGTTTAAGTCTTTAGTATGAAAGATTGGGGAATCGAACTGACACCCTTCCACATGAAAAGGTAGAGCTTCTCAACTAGCATATTTCTGATGTAAATACATTTCATATCTATGTTACAAGAAGGCTATAGTGACATTTGAGTCTCACAATTTTGCATGTAATCAAGAGATATATAGTTAACAAAAATGGGAGAATAATTTAGACTATCGTACAATGATCATTAACTCGTGAAATAACCAGTCTATCTATTGACAAATACAATAAAAAGTAGTAAGTTTATTGCATTCACATTACTGTCATTATATTCGACTTAACTGTCCATTTCATACCATTTTTTAATCGCTATATCTACATCACAACTATCTTGAGGGGATTACGTGCTATTTGTAATTCTGTGGTTGTTAAAGGGGACGCTTTCTCTCTCAATCTCTTGGGTTCTTTAGCAATAAGAGGACAAGATGCCCACACTGATACTATAAAATACCAAAAATACTCATTTACCATGTCATCAGCAAACCGCACTGTCTGGACTAATGTCTCCACATCTCTTCCTAGGATATCTCCATGGCAGGCCGGTGGTGTGTTATGTGCTCGTCTTTGGGTCTTTGCAATAACTTCTGTATTTTCAATATCATTCGTGTTTTTGGCATGTGCAGGATCACTCATACCTGCAGTTGCAACTGCCACAGAATTAGAATTAGATTGATGAGTGCTGACAAGGTTCCTTTCAAGCAATATCAATACCAATTAAATATAAGCACATGTAAGTACATGTTAGTAGTACAGCATGTGAAGGTCAAACTGGAAACAGCAAATAAGATATTCATTGTCTATAACACTCATTTTAAAATTAAATGTTAAAATAATACGGACATTTTACTTTATATTTCCACTTTTACAAATTTTTCAATGAAAAATCCTATCATTTTGACCAATGATATGTTTGAACTCAAGTGAGAAGCTTACATGCTCTGACGAATTGGAATCTTACAACGCTGAAGTGAACATAGGGGTGTAATATCCACACCGAAAAGGAAATTGGAGGTGGTTAGACTCATTATTTCTTTAACAATGTGAAAATGTTAACAAGAGTTATGATGTAAACACGCTAAATATGAGTAACTGTAAGTTTGTAACTTTCTTCTTCTATGTGCCGTTTGTTCCAAAGAGGTTGACTGTGAAGATACGCCGCTCCTTTCTGTCTTCAACCATTTCATTGATGTTGTTTACTCCTAGGCTTGTCCATCGAGCAATATTGTCTAACCATGTTGTTCTCTGACTTCCGCTCGATCTTGTTCCTAATGTTGTTCCCTTGAAGGTAAACTTCATTATTGATGTGCGTCTTTTGATGTGTCCCAAATACCTAACTTGCTACTCCTTGATCACTTCCATCAGTTTTCATTTAGTTTCACTTTACCTCTTATTGAAAAATAACCGATTGTCACAGTCCAATTAGCAGAAGAAAGTTTATTAAATACATACAAAATAAGTCAGATTTTAGCTTTGTATTACAAGGAGTGGGTTTAATAACAAAGAGGCTGGTGAATTACGACATCTATTTATGGAGTGGCGCCATCATTGTCACATTTTTCAACCCTTTCACGTCGATACAAATGTCTACGCATTGTATCTAAATCTATTTTTGCTGATATGGTTTCTCCATAGGCTATAAAAGAATTCTGAGTTACAATGATTTACAATGTCATCTAGGCTTTTCCAAGTGGGTACGATCGGAATGAAGAAAAAAAATTTGACAGTATGAACTCTTCTAAATTTTGGGATAATCTTTTTTGAGTCACAATTTCTTGCCATTATATAAGCTACCTTGAAAAAAAAATCAAGGAGTTTGAAAGCAGCCTGGTTTGTAAACATTTTGTAAACGTATTTTAATTCAAACAATAATCTACGTAATTTGAGCGTGTTCCATTTCAAATGTAGCAATAATTTTGTTACATCTGACTGCTGACAGTAATCACCCCATTTCTTTGCACCAGACAACACAGGCTTATTTTAAATAGGGTTGCACAAACGCAAAATAATTTTTTTGTCTTATTTGCTGTGTGCAATTAAAAAAATTGTCCGCAATAAGTCTAGTGATTTGTTTGAGTTCCAAACTACCAAGTCAACTGCCGTAAAATACAGAAATATAAAGAGAACAGGGATAATGCCAAAATGACAGAAGATGTCGGATAAGGGCGGCCGACAATCGCATTGAAGATGGCAATGATGATGATGATGACGACGATGATGATTATGATGATGAAACTGCTCTAGGAATATCCAATTTTACCCGATGGTATATTCATTACATAGCTCTGTCAAATATTTTGCACAAATGTTTTCAAGGTTACCTGATGAACTCTTGTCTTGTTTTCTTTTCTCTTGGGAGGACTTGACTTTCCTTTGTATCCTTGGTTTGGTTTTTGACTTAATTGTCTTCTTCTTTCTAACAAATGGAGAGTTAATCTCTACATTGGAAAAATAATGATCAGAAAACTGAGAAAGTGATGTGAAAGTTACTTCAACTTAGAAATAAAATTTTTGAATTAGTTTTTAGTACACGTTTTATCAAATACCACAATCAGACAAATAAGGGTAATGATAATGATAATGATGATGTTAGTGGTGGTAATGATACTGATAGTGATGATGGTGATAAGAATAATCATAAAGATGTAGTCATGGTGGTGAACGTGATTGTGGTGACAATACAATTTAATTGTCATGGTAAAGATAGTGATGATAGTAGTGATGATGATAATGATGATTGTGGTGACAATGATGATTGTGATGATAATGATGGTGGTGGTATGATGAGTCTATTGGAGGTCATTACAATGAAAATGGTTACAAAAATATTGATGATAAAGCTGATGGTGATAATGATCATGGTGGTGGTGGCGATTGCGATGATAAAGTTGATGGTGAATACAATATCTACAATTCTAAAGGTGATTGTTATGGTGTTGATGGTGTTTACAATGTGTCATGGTGGTGGCGTGCATAATAATATTGTAATAGTAGCAATGATCATAATGATCACGATGATTTATGATGATTATGATAATTATGACAACCATGGTGATAATCATGATGATGACCATAATAACAATGATTATGGGGATACTCTGTGATGCAAATGGTTACCCTTATGATGATACTTACAAGCATGATCGTATTATACGATACAATATGATCACAATCATATTATACTTGTGCCAATATAAATAGCAATACTATCGCAAAAACTGTGATAATCATTACAATAAGAAAGCTGTGTTGCTCCTATGAAGATGGTGAGCAAAATAAGTATTGAAATGCAATACAGCAAACCTTTCTCATCGCTCTCAAGTATATTTGCAAGTAGTGATGCACATCTGTCCAAACCCGAGTTGATCCTTTTCACCTGGAACAAATGTTAGATACAAAAACAATTTACGATTCAGCATGAGTTGTCACACAAACAGGAGTGAGCTAAGAGGTATAGCTCATTCATGTATGGCGATATTGGAAACACTGTCAAAAGTTATCAAAAGCGACTTAATCTATGCCTACCTATCCAGTGTACTAAAGAAAACCAATTACATTACTGAGCTAAATGTTTCTGCTCAGTTGACATGGCATATACTATAATAGCATATACTAGCATATAATAGCATATACCTCTTCTCATGGTATGTGGGGAAGAAAGGTGAGTTTGTGCAGATGTTGTATGTATCATGCATTTACATGCAACAAATCCTGTTCTGACCACCATGTCATACCAGCCCATAGAACTGCTAAAAACATGGATGTCAATACAGACTTCACCATAACAACATGACTAATATAGAAATTCTGACTATAACATGCAGATAGAATCATCTCCATCCTGGTACATCCTTTAGGCATGTATCTTGAAGAAATGGTCATCACACAAAACCTATACGTATACATGCAGTGTCTCAGTATGTTGGTAGATGATATTTGCCTCAGAGACTTCCATAGATGCATTATGCACTAATTCTTGTGAATAACTTTTATTAAATGAAACCAATATACCTAACAGGCATCACAATCACTATGGTGCATCCAAGTAAAAACAACTTGTTGTTTGCATTCGAAAGCACATAATACAAATGTGACAAAAGTATAAAAACAAGAACTAACTGTAGTAGCTTGGACTTTACCTGTGACAAAAATATCAAGATCAAAATTAATCCTTTTTGGACTGGCATCAAAAGTAAGCCTGTAGTGTTTGACAGTTTCGGCAGTATGGAAATTCTTAAAATGTTTCATTCTTACCGGTTCCGTATCTGACTCTGATGAGTAAAGAGTATATTTTGCTTTTCTACCCATCTTTGTCGGTACTGGCTTAGAGCCACTATAGTGAGGATATAATATTTTTATTATGTTACAAACTACTTGTAATATTAGTTTACAAATAACACAGATTAAGTTTAACATTAGAAGTATTGTTACTTAGATAAGAGTGAGAAACTGAGTAAGTGTATACTTAATTTGTGAATATTGTTGGTGATAACAGAATTAAGATAGATGTTATCCTGGATATGAGTATAACTTTAAATGATAGTGATTAGTAGTATTGGTAATGGATGAGCTAAATCTCATCTTAAAACTTTATCCAAATTATGAACAGGATACAGAACAGAATTGATGATATGGATAGTCAAAAGGTTACTAAGCACTATGTTGGATTTAAAGACCTTGAATCCAAGGATTGTGGTTAAACGCTACCTCAAGACAGGATGAGAACAAATAATTCTATTCTGTTCAAAACATTATGTCTGGTAACTCCACATACAAGGATTATAGTCATCTTACTTGCATTAGTCACAAGCTACTCCATGGTGCTCATATGATGAATACAGAAGCCTCATACCTCGAGAAAATAGCTCGTAACTTAAAAAACGTGAACTTAATCATATTGTGAAATCAAAATTAAAGAAAAAAGAAGAAAAATAATTTATTTTTGATCCACAAGAGCATTGGAATCTGTGTCTTTTGAAAACCCCTACTATGCCTGTAAAAATTATTTAAATTGACTTTCTGGAATTGTAGGTGGATACTTGTCTCCAATCATATTATTGTGTCATCTGGTGACCACTTTTTGCCTTTAAAAGTTTGGTCTCTTTTCCCTCTATACAATTTGGATCCTATTTTGTAGTTGTTGAAGCCTTTATAGCTATCAAACAAAGTAGAGCAGTGACATAACAGAGGCAGATGGATGATTTTTCAGTTCAGGGCCCCAAATTTACAAGCATTAATTCGAAAAAGGTCTAACTTGAATTCAAGAGATTCGCTTGAATATTCTGCATAGGCCTCTTTTGAAGAAATACTGCAACACTAAAATCAAAAAATCTCAAAAGACAGTCTATCAAGTTAGTCATAACTACAAAGTTTAATGTAAGCGCCTCTTTACAACAAAACCCTCTACATAATCCTGAACAAACCTGTATAAACGATAGGTAGAAGTTAAAAGATTAGAAAACAGTTAAACACTAAAACATAGGTAACGAATTGGTGTTTCTTTAATTATCAACATAGATCAAATTTATCAAAGTCAACATTTGAGCTTGTCAACCCTTGTAATATCACTGTTAGAATCAAGTATCAATGACCAAAATGGAGCTGTATTGATTTTTGCACCAAGGAGGACTTCACTGCTTTTGCACGTAGCTGATTCATCTCATTCTGTATTTCTATGCTTAAATACTTTGTAGCTTTTTTGGCCTAGATATCACCTCAGCAAGAATTTCACATTGTGCCATTAAGACAACTAAACCCAAAATATTGTCAGAGGTATGCTCGTTATGCCCATGAAATGCCAAGTTTAATGTTGCCAAAGTTAGAACTATTGAAATTAGTCTATAAAGAACTTTGACCCAACATAAAGGTTGTCACCTGATTTTCTTTTCGTTTTCCTTATCCAAAATGTTTGTTGACTTCCATTTCATATATTTATGGTCGAAGCCTGTATACATACGTGAAATTTTTCATGATGCTTGATTTTGTCAACAATGTTGTGGCCAGATCCTGGAACACCATTTGCCCAGCCATATTGGACACTATACGTATGGGCAATGTGATCAGCAAACAGCCAACAAACTTCCCAATATGGCCCTTTTAATTACAAGGAGTAGCAAACCCTTAGGGTTGGAACTTTCATTCCTTCTATGTACTTGTTGCAATGCCTTGCACTGAAATTAGAAGATACATTGTCTTAAATAATAAGATACAATTTTTTCTAAGATCAAACTTGAGTCTGCCTTCAGGTATATTTATACCATGTTCTAATTGCGATAGATGTCCTTCACTTTCAGTGGAAAAAAGGCCATCAGTCGCCAGACCTTCTTCCTCTGGCTTGTTATAAAAAAAACCCATCAAAATTGGCTGAGTATTAATTTTGCACCTTCTTCTCTCCTTTTCTCCTCTGACATTTGCTACCAGAGGGATAAAGTCATTTGCTAGTGGATGACAAACTTTGTAAAATTGACTCACAGCAGTTATCTTGAAGTCAAAATATCCCTCACCAACTACAAGACTTCAAACCAATTTCAAAATAACTCTCTTCTGTTTGAGTGAGAGATCATATAAAAGGCTAAAAATATCAAAATAGTGTCAGCTTTAATTAATCTATACAATGACCCTTAGGGTGCCAGCTATTTACTCTGCAGGAAATCATTCTTTGTAATGCATATTTGTGTAGTTGTTGGGAAGTAATTTACGTTTTATTGTTTGCTGAAATTGAAATAAAGCAAGTACAAATCAACATGCTTTCCGTTCGTTAAGACTGAGATATCATGCAGTTTTGGGGGCCCTTGAACTCATTCATGACAACCATAATACCAGCTTCTGAGTAAAATAACAAGGAAAACATTATCAAGAAAAATTTTACTTGGAGCCCCTAAAAGTTGGGGGCCCTTAGTTTTTGAGCTTACTTAGTTTTAAGGTAACTTTAGTTCGTTACATCACTGAAGTAGAAAGAGACAGAAAAGGCAATGTGAAAATCACTAAATGTAGCATAGCAGCAATCAATGAACCAGTCAAAGCTATTTAGATATACATACCACTGTATTCTGTTATTTGCATCTCTTACAAGACCCCTTGCTATCAAACTGTTTTTTGATGGCTAAGATGAAGATAAAATGAATATAACTTACTTCAAATTTGCTATATCATCGGCATTTACTATTTGCTATATAGTGTTTCGATTACATGGTAGGAATGCGACAATCTGTAATTTATGCTTAATTATGCCACCCTACCCTTTCCACCTTCAATCTTTAAATTGTTTGAGACTAAATTTTTAACTGTCCAAAGACCTTACAGCATGGGAAAGTTAATCAACAAGTGAGCAGTGAGATAGACGTCACATGTACTACATAGCACTTTCATTTAAGTCATTAAGAGGTCTACCATATGAAGGCGTATTCATTTCACGTCTGTGGGTTAAACAGATAAAAAAACCTTATTGAAGCAGTTTTAAAGCATATTATTAAGTGCACAACTGAATGTAAACCAAAAGGAGCTGAACGACGGATTTATAGTCACCTACCATTACTCCATTACTATTAACGTACATCTATAACAAAGTATCATATCTCATCACGGTTCCTGTTTAGCAGTCAGACGAATTCCGATGCTCTTGCAAAGGTCTTGATTCTAACATATGTCGATGATTTGCTTTTAAGTCTTTCTGTGTTTATAATATCCCAATCCTGTTTACGGTACGGTGGTACAGTGTATAATAAGATCAGTACAAGTTTACAAAGTAAAAGTTTACCCTTGTAGCTGCTTTAGGTTTCACTAGCGAATTGGCAGCCTTCATGTCAGCTCCAGACCATATTTTAAGACAGAATAGGCTTAAAAAGTTAACTTTATAAGTCAATTCTTAACATCTGCGAAGTTCTACTTTAATCTCCGTACTAAGAGGCTTATCTTTTAACGAACGAACGATAATGGCTGACAAAATAACATGCCGCCATCTTGGAAAGCGAAATACATTCACATTTTAATTTTCCCGCTCGTTTTCCCGCTGACCGAAATGCTTCGTAAAGCAACAAAAATTGAAAAAGACAAATACAACAGGGAAAATCCTTTTTCGACACTACAGTGCATATTTTGATTGTCAATATCTCTGTCTAGCCAATTTCAGGCTATCTGAAACTACGAGGCTTTGCTTAGTGCATGTGAAACCAAAATTTTGAGACCCTAAGTATTGTTACATATTTTGGACTACCAATTTTGTAAAGTTTTGCTCACATCTTCAATCCCACTTCAGTTTTTTAAACACCCTAATTCTAATATTCATTCTAATATTTAAATTATTAAAACTTTAAAATCTGGTTTTCTTTTACAACTTCATTTCAATTGTCAGACCCCAAATATTGAATTTCCTTAAGCTGTGATTCACAACCCCTCCACCCCTCCACCCCTCCACACACAAAATTTTTTTTGTAAAATCTCAGACCCCAGATATTGACAAGGATCCTACGTGTAGAAAATTAGGGAGTACCCCCTGGGAACCAAATAACTATAATTGGAGTAAGTTCTAACGCGATAAACAACTGTTCAGGATCAATTTTTTAAGGTGTTTTTGAACAAAATCGTCCTGTAGCCAGTGTGCGTCATACCTAGGGCTTAACAGCGGGGTTAGGTCTGATAGAACCAGCTTGCTCCGCGGGGTTTTTTTGGTGCATTGAGTACATTTCCAAGTGGAAGATGTAAGGTCCTTGCATATCCTGACGTCATTCAGAGTCGAACAGCAAGATCAGTACAATTGCGGGGTTGAAGACCTTCGATCTGGTTGCCATTGTAATGTTGGATCGTCGCCACAGCCTTTTTGACAAATGAAGCGGATGCTTTGGTAATTCGGCAGAGGATGTCGTCCGTCTGGACCTAATAATTCTCGACATCACTAACAGAACTGTTGGTCCTGAGCTCTCGGCTGACTTTCACAGCCTCTCCCATCGGCGAAATGTGGCTTCCTTATCTTTCTTTTACAGGTAATTTCATGGTCATTGCTCTAATGAGCTGCAGAAACTTGTGCCTCAATGCAGGTTATTTTCTGGTACTACTAGATTCTCATCCCAAGCTCACCCATTTACTGTTAATATCCTTGAATTGTCTAAAAAATTCTATTCAACCTGTTTCTTCCCTCGCACGGCATTCTGTTCCTTCGAAGGGTTTTCCAGCTAACTATGATCTTCAGACATTCAAAAATAATGTCAACTGCTATTTTCATACCATGAGCAAAAACATCCTGTAGTTACCTGCCAAGTAGTGATTTTAAGCCTTGCAGGTTGCGATCAATTTTTAAACAAATTATAGAACGATAGATTCCAGAGAGAATAAGAGTCGTCTCCTTTAGGGTTGCGCCTTTCGACCTTTCCTAATTGAGCTGTTTGGTCAGAGGAAGAAGGGCATTAGATCTGTATTTGTGCGATCCAAGGTTTGAAGTTTGGCTGTCATAATCATATTTTCACTTCTGCAACTTAATTTCAAATCAGGGTTTCATTACTTCAAGATGCTGCGCTTGTCAAATTTTTTTCCAGCTACCTATAATCTTCAGACATTCAAATACAATGTCAACTGCTATCTTCATACCATGAGCGAAAACATCCTGTAGGTGCCTGCCTAGTAGTCGCTTTAAGCCTTGCAGGTTGCGATCAATTAACAAAAAAGAAAAAAAGAACTGAGCACCGAAATTGGTCTCAGAACAATTTTTGAGACGCGAAAAATATCAGTAGAATGAAAAGAAATAGCTTAGTTGAAGTTCAGCCTACAAATCTTCCTTTGCTTTCCGTTAAAAACGGTCTTTGCGATCTTCGAATCAAGTCCGTTTCCTGCTCAGTTTAGATGCGTTTTGCCATTTATTCATGAACAACATTCCACTTGGCATTGCGAGTGTGAAGTGGGTGAGCTTCTGACAGTTTAAGAAAGGCCTACATTCAGCTTTCTTGCTCATGGTGTAAACAGATCGCTACTTTTGCATCACATTAATTCTGGACGTAAGCAATTATTACCAAGAAAACTTTGAGAGCATTATCGCACCCGAACTTCAATTGACGCCTGTCATTCTGAAACAAATTTTATATCACCTGTTACTTTTGACTTTCACAAACACTATTCTAGATTTTTTATTAAAGGATGATCAACTGATATCATCAAGTAATAATATATAGCTTGTATCCTGGCAAAAATAACAGAAATTCAGGGCAATAGTTTTATATACATAAGATAACAGAGTGACAATTAAGACTGACCTCTATTTTGATACCTTGACAAAAATAGGATCGTAGCGTTCAAAATCTCATTTCTTGTCCAAATGAATGTCATAAAAATAGTTTGCAAGGGGCGGAATTGCTTAAGATATTAATACATCTAGCCGGAGGGTGAAAAGTATTGACTTCTCAATTACTATATTTTAAAACATGCAACGTAATACACTAAAACTGTTTCATTGCTGCATATCAAACGGAAAAGTAAAAAGCCCATCCTATGTCGAAGTTGACCATGTTAGAGAAAATGTCAGCAGTCTATTAAAACAATTTTAATTAATCGTAAGAATATCTAACAGCAATATAACAGCAAATATTCCTCAACATGAAACTTTGACAAAGATTAAACTTATCGGAATCCATGTCTCTCCTAAAAAAGAGATACAAATCAGAGAATCATGGAAAATAATAGCACTACGCTAAGCATAACAAATACACGAAAGAATTGATTCTCCGACGTGTTCAATTGATATTTATTACAGAAATTATTACACAAGACAACTATAAGCACTTCAGCAATTGGTTAATTCCAAACTGATATGGGTAAAGCACATTATTCAACTACAACTCGAAACTCCACTGCGCCTTGCGTTTTTGCTGCCAAGAAATAACGATTAAACTATTTCAAAAAGAGGGAAAATTGATTCAACTCGATTAATACAACACTTTCAACTTGAAATAATTTGGGCGGTCTATTGCAAAATTGAAGTAATACTGCACTAACTGATCAAACATTGAAGGTATCATACACGGACCATATTTTTGTACATTCGCACCCGCTAATTCCGAATTGAAAAACAAACTAACTTCACCAATGAGTTTATGGCTTTGGTCGAGTTAATTCAAACTCACGTCCTAAAAACACATCAATACAGTCACATTTTTTAAACCAGTTTTAAATTTTCTTTTTGCGCCCTATTAGTTTACTATTATTCCCTCATAATAGTTGCATAGCCATCTCCTTATTGAGTGCAATTTCATTACAACAAGTATCTAAAATGCCATGGTGATACCTTGTTATATGAAAACGGCAACAAAATCAAAGTGTGGACCTTCCATTGATTACGAGGCCGTGTGTAGAGATAACATTTTAAAGTTATAAAATTTACCACCAAATTGATGAAGAGAAAGCCCAATAAACGAATTTTCGACCTACAAGGCCTGGGCATGGTTATCTCTAGAAATACCAACAAGGGTGTGTGGTATTGCACTGAGGCAATCGGTATAGTTTAAGCTAAGGGAGAACAAGTGGAAACGGACAATATCAGTTGATCAATAATTGTAAGGCTTCTTACTAAAAAGAATAGGCAAGCCATTTTTAGTTTAAGCTTATGACACAAAAATTGCACCAGAACCTACTAATTGCTGGTATTGAATGCTGAAGAAAGAAACATTTTGAAAAATCCATATTGAACAAACTGACAATGATAGTTTTGCTGATAGTTTTCTGATCAGACTATGTTTTGCATATATAATTGTCAAAGCAGTTTTATGTGTTTCACTTTCCCATAGTTCCCTAAGCAACAAGAATGCCATTTTATAAGACGTGATTTTTAATAACACTATTGTTAACAGTCAATCCAAGTATCATTATTGCAATTTTAAAACTACAGTACACAACTAAGCAGTGGAAACGAAATGAATTATTAACACGTTTTCAGATAAAAATGGTAGCTTGTATTCAATCTTTTATCCTAGGCGTGCATTCAAACAAACAAGCTTAAACGGCTTAATATATGCTAAGCAAAATTATTACCCAAGAATACATGATCCTGTCTTCTTAGGACCACCATAACTCATCTTATAAAAACAACTAACACTTCATTAGCTAACACTAATGTTAAATGATTACATGATAATCATCATCATAATAATCACCATCATCTACAACAACTGCATTTAACAGCAATGTTAAATAACATATTTATATACCAATAAACATAAGCTGTCTCTCTAGTCTCTTATGTGCTCCCCACTTAAGTGTTTTTTTAAGTATGACATGCTAAAACATGGGGCCAGATGGGGCTGTCCCAAGGGAGATATCCAGCTGTCAAATGGCTCATATTTCCAAAGCAATGCTCAGACAGTGATGCTTAAAAACTATGTAAAGGGCTAATTAAAAGGAAATGGAGGTAGCTGCTGGAGCAAATTGTCCATGACTGTGTCCAGTAGAAGAGTATTACCAGGAGGTTGGGGGATAGCCAAAATGGTTAAAATGGCCAAATCATAATCGTAATCATCAATGTATAATATTCGGCCATAAGATCAAAAGAATGACAAAATAAAAATAATAAATATATAGTCACTGAGGCCTAATGGTCTAGTTATTTCAATACCAAAAATTGTATACCAAAAATTTTCTATCCAGGCCTTTTAGTAACCACAAAATACTGTTTAAGCAACCAGAATAACTCATATACAGATGCACCTAAAAGATAGATAAATATTTGTATCCACTGTCATATTCTAGCAATCGACACACAAGAGATGAAATGTTATTTACCAAAACGAACAAGTGAGTAATGTAACAATGACAAACTAACCTATATATTGCAAATAATCACTTCTACGATGTCTTGAATGAACTGGTTGATCAATACAACAATACTTCTCAAGACATCTCCTGTACACATCTTCTAACATAACCTACATTCATTTTTTGTCTCTTCTCTATTTTACTCAGTCAAGGGGGCAAATGCAAAAAGCATTATGAGCATATCTCCTTCTTCTGGCGTAACCTTTGCTCACTCCCAGTATCTTCTTCTACATCTTTGACAGATTCAGAGGATGACTCATCACAGTCTACACAAATCCACCCATATCCTCTTCTCTTAGGTGTTTTTGTATATGGGGGATTCAAGCACGTTCTGAAATGAAATGAGTGGAGACATTCATCACACTGCACCAGATTTTCACTTTCACCATCTTCCTTGCAAACCCAACAATTTTCAATTTTCTTTTCTTGCTTTCCTTTTTCTTTCCTTTCACTTGACTTTGCCCGTTTAGCAACTGGTCCTTCCACTGATATATCATTCCCCTTCACCTTCCCATCCTTCTGGTTTCCACTTTTATTTGCAAGTTCAACTATTTCATAGTCTACATTGTCCTTCACTTTGCAAGGTCTTCCCCTCTTTCGTTTTGATGATGGTGATTCCTTATCTGATGGATCATTCTGCATTGCCAGCATTTGTATTTTTCTATATTCACTAGTTCGTTTACCTGATATAAGAGGATCATTCGGGACAAATTTTGTGGGTATAATGACATTACGTCGTGGTCTTCGTTTAGCCATTACCTCATCACCAGTATCAGTTGCTTCCACCTCTTCTTCACTGTCATATGGATCACATTCGTAACACTGCCATAGATATTTTGTAGACTTCTTCGGCATTCTTGTTAATGGTGGGATACAACAACTCAAATGGTAATAATTATGACACATATCACAGTCAGTCATAAGATGTTGGTCATTAATACCTTTACAACGAAAACATGTATGAATCATATTTTCAAGCATGACATCTCTCTCTTTATCTTCCTTTACTTTTGGCTTTGGTCTCCATGGCAATGGCAACTGAACCTCTGTACCAAGAAGAGTTTCCAGCGACTTATGAATAACGTTCATCACCTCTGTAAGTTTCTCCTTTTGCTTCTGCCATTCATTTAATTTAATCCCTGCTTTTTCATATTCATCTTGAAGTGATACATGCTCTTTTTTTAACTTTTCATTCTCTTCTTGTAATGGATCTTGCATTTCAACATTTACTTTTAGTTTACTTTCTCGGTTGTAAAAATAGTTGATAAAATCACAGGACAATGTAGGATTAATTGTTCTGCTAACTTTTGATGATGACAACATTTTGGACATCTCAACGGCTGACTCGACCGAGTATCCAAGCATCTCAGCTTTTCTTGTTAGTTTCTCACAAGCTTCAGGACATGAGCTAAGAAGCCTGGGTATTGGTTCACGTGGAACAGAAGGTGGGTTCAGGGCCCGTCTAAGTTCCTTATAATCTGCTCTAGCCCTATTCAAAGCCAATGAAATTCTAACTTTTTCATCTGGGTCATCACTGGGTTTAAATTCTCGCACACCTGATGTATATGACAACCAACTATGAATTTTAGACTTAACGACATCACTGTCAGCATGCTGCTTGCAGTGAGCATATAATGGGTCTGCCATATCTTCATCTGCATCTTCAACATCAGGAATTTCAGACAAAAGGCCATTTTTCTGAGCACATGTTACATGAAAATGGCTTTTACATAATCCAGCATCACATCCAATACAGATACCAGTTTTACAAAATCTCGAATCTTCACACAATAAACACTCCTTTGCACCCCATTTTGATGGTTGAACATCCTCAAGTACTACTGTCTGAAGACTGGTTACATCACGAAAACCAACACCTGGTGTGTAAAGAGCACAAATTAGATGTACCCACTTGCCAGTGTCTGTTTGCTTAAATATTCCACCTGCAACTGGACAAAGTTCACAAACTGGACTGGCATTTGCTTTGCAGCTATCACAAAACCACGGTTCTGTAGGTGAGTCTGAATCACTGTCATCCTGTGGCTTATCATCTTCAATATCTCCATAGCAGCCCTCATGTACAATCATACCACAAGAATCACACTGGATTAGTTCATCTTCTTCTGTGCTTTGATGCTCCAAGCAAATGCCACAAATTAAAAGCTTTTCCTTTCTTGCAGATATTTTTACTTCAGCATTCTCTATTTTACCAATAAATTGTGACGCAATTTCTGTTCCACTTTCTTTAACTACATGTGGTTCCCCAACATTCTTTTCTTTCTTCTCTGTGTCATTAGCAGTTGCAAGCAACTGATCCACAGTCATGGCTTTATCTTCTTCTCCACTTGCACTATCCTCATTTCCCGAGTCTGATCTACGAACATTAGTAGAGAAAACACAAAAAATACAGTTTGCCATTACTTTTTATTATGATCAAAATCATCTCTATAAAAAACACCATATTTTTCATATTACCACATTCCTTACATTTGTATCATCTCTATAGATATCTAAAAAGTGGTAAAGCTAAAGCAGTGTTGCTGAAAGCTTCTCTACCCGATGAAAAGCATAATGATAATATAGGAACAAAGTCTTCTTAACATGCTAAGGAACAATAAAGGTTATCCCTGTATCCTCTCTTTTCCATTTTATTTACCCTTATCTTATTTTGCATTGGAGTTGTCCTTCAATGCTGACATAGTAGTCACCTACTTTGTTATCTGTATTCCGTAAGTACTAAGAAAATCTATTCAAATAGCTTGCTTCTATGAACTTTTGTCTTTTAAATGGTTTCCTCAAACACATGACTTTTAAAGTTTTAACTACAATGTTAATTGATGTCTTTCTTCTTGATCACTCATCCTGATTTACAGTTTTTTTCCTTTCTAACTTAGCTCTTCATCTGATAATGTTCATTTAATCTTATGATGTTCATAACTGCTAACAGGCCTCTTAAAAAGATTGCTTACAGGCAAGTGACAAATCACATGTCTTGCAGTGACTTTTAAACAATGCTCGTAATTCATACTTAACATTTTATATGAAAAAGCATGGTCTGATGACCCAAGAAAACTGAGCAGAGTGATAACAGGCATACCTGATTTCTTCCAGGTGTGCTTAGAGGAGCTTGTGTGAAGCATTGACTGCACACATGACAAATATTGTTCAACAGGATATTCAATACTAACATGTTGCCTCTCCTGTTCATTGACATTACCATTAATATGTTACAAATTATTGATTTTTGCAAGTATCCTCCCCACAGTCATGTATGGTCTACCTTCAGGTAGCTAGAATTCACCTGCCTGGAAAAAGTATTACCTTAAGAAATTATGGAAGCCATGATAGGAAGTATCCCTCGTACTTTAACTTTGCCCCCCTGTTCTTAAAATCGACACGCCAGTCCTATTACACACTACTGAAGGATGAAAACTCTCCATTTGTCACGCCTAAGCCGTTAAATACCGGTATGTGTTACGGGAAGAAACTGTCGACCTTACAATAGGACGCTGCAAAGCTGTAAGTGGCTCATCTAGGTCTATTCATGTTGTTATTTGTTTTATTTTTGCTCACAAATCAACAGTTTTGTTTTGAACACTAGGATTTAAAACAGCACTAATAAGGGAAATGGTTAAGCAAAAACCTGGAAAGGCAAAACTACCTATCAGTTCCTGGGCTTTAACGGGGCATGGAGGACAACTGTTACTTAGCTAACTTGACGCTATCACTTCGAAAAGGAATAAGATGTCATTAAAGACTCACCCCGAGCTGCTGTCTTCATTTGAATCTCCAGAATCGGAGCCAGAATGAGCCCCGTCTATTTTGAAATCCTCATCTTCCTCGCTGTCAGACCCGCCGAATGAAAAGTTGAGCATCTGGGCCTCCACGGGTTTCACCTTTCTCTTGTTAGGCCCACGGTCAGTAAAAGACTTCAATACACTGTTGTAAGACATTTTTATGATCTAACAAGCTTAAACCGTTCAGCAAAACAACGCAAATCAGAAAAACAACAGCAAAAGCCTACATGTTTCTATCCAGCAAATGTTAAGAAAGGTCCAATGTCTTTTGGGCTATATTGTTTTTACCTCGTTGAGATATTTATAGCCTCGTAATGGATTTGCGACAGCTGTGGCCCACAGACTTCTTTGATGTCTATGAAATGGTTGGCTACGGGTTCTCCACACCTTAAGTCGGGTTGTTCGTGGGATAATAAATTTCAACCGACAATGAACGACAATTTAGTGCTCAGGGCACAAGAAAAAAAACACGAATTGATTCACTTGAGTCACTTATATCAAGTTATTAGCTTGTAGCCGCAAAAGTGAAGGTCTTGTAGACATCACTTAGTAATAGGACGGTGCCCATCTCCGTCTCTTCATCCTTTGGGCCATTTGGTCTTGCAAGCAAAATGGATTCTACAGTAGAGATTGGTTCACTGATAGCACTATATGCTTAATTTCCACAATCCATCAAACAACGGGAATGATTCCAATTCAAAATTCCCCAATCAATAATAGGAGACACAATATAACTGGAAACGTTCAAGCAAAATTAACGCAACCAAACCGTTAGACTTTACTGCCAATAGAAAACAAATGCGCAAATTTTAGCCAAACTTTAGCAGGCAACCCCTGCTTTGTCATTAGCCAGAAGATCTTTTGATTACGCCTAGGAAAATATTGCGTCAATTTCGACAAAGTTTTGTCCATGTAGGAATTTTACGTGGATTTTTTTGTAATTGGATCTTGTTATGGAAAACATGGTGAACTAGCCTACAGTAACATGATGCAGTCGGGCTCTTGTGTTAGAAAATAAAATACTTAAGTTGTATTTAAACTCCCTTTTGCAGAGGAGAATCAACTTTCCGTGAATATTCGACCCCCTGTTCCTTAGCATGTAATTGAAAGTACATTTCGACCGTATTAGCTGTCAGACAAATGTTGCTGATTGGAAAGGACTGGCGTTCTAGGAATAAGTTAAAAGAATTTCTCCTTTTTCTGAAGTATGCTTTCCTATTGAAAGTGGTTGTTATAGCTATGATTTATTACTTTTAGAAAGATTCCTTAGTGTAGCATTTTGCGTTAGCCTCATTGACTGAACACTATTGTATGACTTTGTAAAAACTGTAGAATATACTTAACAAGTTACTGGAAAATGCTGCCGCTCTAACTCTAAAAGGATGCTCACCAACAAATTCATCAGAGTAAAGATTCTCTTCTCACACGCTGACCAACATGTGAAAGAGTGAGAGTAGTTTCGGGATGCAACTGTCTTCTTCTTCGTTTCCGCTTGACAGTAACCTGGCCATTAAACCTAAAATTTGTCGTAACAATTTAGCTGTTGACTGTACAAAATGTCGATGGGAGTGAGGTGTGCACAAATCCTGGATCTAAGGATTGCGATATCCAGGCAGGTCACGTCAATTATGAGGACGGTCAGCAACCCTCTCTCCATCTCTCTCCCCCTCTCTCATTCTCTGACTTTGTTAGAAATTCGGCATGGGAAATAGAAAGGACAAGAGACGGATTGCTAGGTTGACAAACAGTTATAAAGTAATAACGATAAAATCAATTGAGCTTATATTAGCACCATTTCATGCACTTATTTGAGGAATTACAATACGACAGGTACTATTACTAGCAACTGTAACGATTCAACATATTCACCTTTAATATAAATGGTAGAAAATCCAAGAGAGGAGACTTGACCAAGACCACACAACTTTGACATGGCTTCAATTTATTTAAACAGCAAACATCAAACCAAATGTTTCAGAGAGCTTTGTCTACACAATATGTAGAAAACGGGCTGATGAGATACCACGATACATGAGCATGCCAGCAAAGTAAGGTTTTTAGTAGACCAACCGTTAACAAGTACACCAGATTCGATAGAGTACTCCACACAAAGTAGTAAACGTCACAGCACACTAGCACACCGGCATCATCATGCAATATCATCAATGGCGGTCACTGATAAAAAATCCTAGCAATTATTCTCCAGCGCACTAAGACGCACAACTCAGAGAATTGTCCCTTGCAGTCAAATACCCATGTTGCTGCGATGATGTCCACCAATGCTTACATATTTTTAACATAGCGTGTCAAACGTTTGCCGCAAGCTAGTTATGAGCTTGTCGTAAGCTAGTTATGAGCTTGCCGTAAGCTAGTTATGAGCTTGTCGTAAGCTAGTTATGAGCTTGTCGTAAGCTAGTTATGAGCTTGTCGTAAGCTAGTTATGAGCTTGTCGTAAGCTACTTATGAGCTTGTCGTAAGCTACTTATGAGCTTGTCTAAGGCTAGCTATAAACTTGTCGAAAGCTACTTAAGAGCTTGTCGAAAGCTAGCTATGAGCTTGTCGTAAGCTAGTAATGAGCTTTTGGTAAGCTAGTTATGAGCTTGTCGAAAGTTTGTTGTCAGCTTGTAGCAAAAGTGGCTAACTCCTTTGCCTGCAGTAAATGGGTAAGGATTGTACAAGATAAACTTAATATGATTACTTTTACCTATGACGTCTACTTGCGGTGCCAACTCACAGTCTCTAACACACTGCATAATTCACTGAAACAGATAGCTTCTACATTTAGCCTAACCCAGGTAAGTATCATTTCAAAATATTAGAAAGATGCTTGCGGCAATGTGGGTGGTAGTACCCAAAAGGATATGACAGTAAGGATGATACAAAGAATTACCTCTTTAAAATCGCCTTGTAAATTTTAAATTTAAAAAATAAGTAAAACATACTTCAAAGTTTTTTTCGTCTTACACTCTTCAAAGTATGAATCGGCAGAAAAGCAAGTATATGTACATGGAAACCTTTTTACACAGGCTCTATTATACTTAGGTGAAAGGACGATCTGGCTGTGTCAATTATCCGAAAATTCTCGTTCTTATACATTTTGGCGCATTATGAATTTTCTAGTAAATTTTGACATATGACAGAATCACGTGTTTTGGCAGTCATTTTCGCTTTGCAAGCGCGAGATGGCTGTTCTCTAGAAAGAATTGATGCTTGGCCTACAGTGGCTGGAACCCGTTGTTTGATCCTGTCACCCAATCTTAGCGAAGTGTGACCTACATACCGAAGTTCACATCGGCACAGAAAGTCTGTCTACATATAAACAAGAAAACCAGTACTCTGTAAGCAAAAAGAGTTCGTTCTTTCACTAGGACTCTTCCAATAATGTTTGTTTCTTCAATTTCTCTTTGCTTTTTCTTTTCTTGTTTTTGATTGCCTAGTTTCTATACATGTTTTGTATAAAAAAGGTTGCCATATATATATACCTTCCTTTCTGACGATTCATACTCTGAATTTCAGAGTGTCAGACGAAAAAACCTTTTAAGTATGTTTTAGCGCAATGGCGCAAAGTTTCAAGACGATTTTCAAGTTTTGTACCACAAAAAGATTGTCAAAATACCTCTTCTTTACTGGCTAGGAGAAAGCGATTAGGTTGAAGATCAATAAATTAATACAGTTGGCGATTACTGACTTCATAGTTTCTTAATGGTAACCAAAGCAACACCTTTCATCGACCTAGTTGCATCTGACCCAATCAGAAAGACTCCATTCAATAACGAAAGAAGATAAACTTCTAAAATGAGAAATTTGAAAAGCACGCCCATTAAAAACAAGTTAAAATCTAAATCTAGAAAGTTTTCTGACGAACTTTAGGGCTTCTACACCAGCATTCAGACCAGCCTACGGAAAAAGAGACATAACATACAGGAAGTATGATGACAGAGTAAATATAATTACCATATTTCAACTGAACAAGCTAAGAATACGAACCTAAACACGCTTACCAGAAGCTCTGCGCTGAAAAATTACAAGACACAGTAATCTGATGTCAAAATCAAGTATATTTTGCTGCCACGAACCTAGCAGTAATGTGTAGCGAGCCAAAATTGACACTTGTGGACTGGTTTCGACGGCGCCTACACAGACTCCAAAAACAGAGGTTGTCTCCATAGCAATAAATAAGCAACTTATTCAGCTACAAAGTACTGAACTACAATTTCATGTGCAAAAACAACTATAAACTTTAGAAATAAAGAGTCATCTGTTCAGTGTTGTACGTTTACGGGGCGACAGCAGGTTTGTTATTTTTGTTGTACGTGTATGCTAAGCTACTCTTACTTTTTAATGTCCGCTTTCCCCAACGGAATACACGGGTTTGCGTTTGGGGGGTGGGAGGGGGCCGTCATCATCAGTAACTGAACATCACCAGTAAAGGGAGTTTGCTGGAATTGCGAAATGCTCTGGCCGGACTTTCTTCTCTGGGGCCACCAAGCAATCTTAGGAGTGGAGTTAGAACACGCGACCTCCAGACGACCCTCGCCATAACAATCAAGCATCCTAACCACTCAGCCACAAAATGGCAACATTAAACCAGAGTATGTCACTGCTAGCCTTACCAAAAACTAGATCAGCCTCATCAAAAGACCTTAAGAACCATTTTAAATCAATAACGAGAGTGCGATAGGCTCTACTATTCAATACGCACGTACATATGGAGCATGCGCAGCGCCAAGACTACAAATGTCATCGAAAAACCTACCTGTTGTACCGTTCTGTTGGCTACATATCGCTTGCAACTTTCTACTGTGTTCTGTAACAACATAGCAACCGTCATTGGCCCGACACCTAAAACCACAAACCGAGCACCATTATGCCATGAAGTCAAACAAGTAAGCAATCCCGAAAATCCACAATAAATAATACATCGTACATAATACATAGATGTAGTAAAATATGTTTTACTAATCAAGGCTGAGATTTTTTAAACTTGAACGAAATCAAAGTTTGTACACACCTTCCGAGTTAATTGCCTTCTTTGTCAATAACGCAATTTGTTAATTTCTTGTAACATATTATCAATCCATTTTTACATTGCTGAAAGGTAACCTTTTCCATGCTTCTATTTCCAAATAATATCATAAATAATGCAGCTCTTAAAAATAATAATACATTACCCCCCGGCACGGGTGTAATCCAACCGGCCTTTGGTCTGCATTCAGCATAGTCGACATCACCTACCAACCGCTGGCCACTTTTCTTTGTAGAATCTACAGGAAAGGAGCCAGGAATGGTCTGCATAGCTATTCGAGAACAGTTTCTAGTTTGGTCAAAACAAAAAATACTAAAAGTGTACACGACAACGCAGAATCTACTGCTGCACTCGAAACACTTCATCGCGTATCTTGCAATGCCACTGTGGAGAAGGACCTTCATTTCAAGCAAAACCAAATCTCAGGACTATAGACCTGAAACTCACTGATACAATAAAAAAGTTCTAACTTTACAGACCATTTCGAAAAAACGATTCAACCACGAATTTTCCACTTACACGGCCTTAGTCGTGTGACAGATGACACTGTTATTATCATCAACTTTCCAATTGAGAGGGATCAACGTCACAATAAACTCAAATGGAGAAAAACAGACAAGGGCGAAGCAGGATTATCAAGCTGCTGGATGCTAAACTCAACATCAAATTTAAACACAGTAAGAACTAGAAACCATGAAAAACTTCGCCTCTTTTACGTTAGACGTTACTTTACAAATGGGTTGAACATAGTATCGCTCCTTTATGTTATCAAATGCGTTACCTGTGCCAACCACAGGCTTATTTCATACCTGGAACAGCAGTTATGCCACAGTCAATAACCACGGAGCCTGGTTTTATCCAATCACCCTGGAAGGAGGGAAGAAATAAAAAGTACAAGTTAGAAGAAGACATGGCGTGAGGAATAATGGCATGAGATTTGAGTGATAAGCTTCTTCCATGCAAAATAATCCAGCGTAACAGAAATTGTCAAATAAGACCATCCCTCGAATTCCAGGTGATGCAGTTGACTGCGTATTTCAGGTGGTTTCAGTCAAAGTAAAAACTAAAAGTTCGAGTTTACGGACCACCGTGAAGCCAATATTGGTTGAACGTTGCGGTAAAAAACCGTGATGTGTCAGATGGGGTTAGCAGAAGTACACAACATTGATCGTATAATCAACCATAGCAGCAAGCGGGTAGGCCGAAATCGAAAAATCAATAAGAGGTTTCCCTCCATGACAGATATCCGTAAATCAGTCGATCAACTTCCCAAAGCACAAGCAGCAACGTTTGTACGTTTTGCTCCTGTTTTAATGTTAAATAAATAGACAAATCCATGCATACAATACCGTATCCATGGATGCATTGATACAGCTAAGGATGGATGGATGAATGTGTCGACAAATGGATGTATAGATGGATGCATGAACAAGTGGATGCATGCACGAGTGGATACATGCACGAGTGGATACATGCACGAGTGGATAAATGCACGAGTGGATACATGCACGAGTGGATACATGCACAAGTGGATGTATCTATGGAAGAGTGGATGCATAGAGGAGTGGTTGCATGGACGAGTGTAGTGGATGCATGGACCGATGTTTTTATCACTCACGGACGCACACGCATATGTATGAAATGCATAACTGCGACTATGGAATGGATGGATGAATGTTAGAAATTGATGGATGAACGTTAGAAACGGATGGATGAATGTTAGCAATGGATGGATGAATGTTAGCAATGGATGAATGCATCAATGGAATGGAACAATCCATGAACGGAATCGAAGAATGAATGTGAGGAATAGATGGATGATGTAAGGAATGGACGGGTGAAAGGAAGAGATGAACGAATGTAAGGAATGGATTGATGAATGTAAGGAACGGATGGATGAATGTTAGGAATGGATGGATGGATGGATGGATGAAAGGAAGAGATTGACTAATGGAGGGAATGGATTGATGAATGTAAGGAACGGATGGATGAATGTTAGGAATGGATGGATGATGTAAGGAATGGACGGGTGAAAGGAAGAGATGGACGAATGTAAGGAATGGATTGACGAATGTAAGGAATGGATTGATGAATGTAAGGAACGGATGGATGAATGTTAGGAATGGATGAATGAAAGTAAGGACTGGATGGATGAATGTTAGCAATGGATGGATTAATGTTAGGAATGGAAGGATGAATGTTAGCAATGGATGGATGAATGTTAGCAATGGATGCATTAATGTTAGGAATGGATGCGCGCATTACGAAATGGATGAATTGTATGAAATGATTAACGAAATTAACGGAAAAACGAAATGAATGGTTTAAAGTCAGGAATAGAAAGCTGAATGTACGAAATGGAAGGACGAATGTAAGCCATTGAAGAGTGAATGTAAGGCATGGATAGATCAATGTAAGGAATGGATGGATTAAAGTAAGGAATGGTTCGATAAATACGCATTGGATCATTTAGGCAATTATATGACGTTGCATACTAATCCAGAATAAATGCATGTGATCTTACCTTAACCATATTTACTTGACCAACGGCAGCAACAACAATATCAGCTTCTCTTACCTTAAATGAATAAATGAATAAGTAGAAATATACATATATATTTGTCAAGAGTGCAGCATTACCACAATAGCTGTACTAAGTGAGAGCCGACTGAGCTCGAACTGGTAACCCCAGACTCAAAAGCCAACACTCAAACCTCCGTGCCATCACGGCACATAGGTTTGGTGAAGGACTTTCAAAGTCCTTGGTATCACGAGACGAAACCCAGCGGTGGGTAAGGGAAAATTCATTAATTTTTTCTGTGTTTCGGCTAAAGCCTCCATCAGTGTCAGATATATGTAGTATCTATATGTACTATCGTGGTAACGCTCCATATATATATTCACAGCGCCAGTTGTAGAACTGACTGCTATAACTTACATGATACAGACCAAATACAGTCCTAGAAAGCTTCCCTGTTACAAGACTACAAAAGACCGTCACGGAAGAGGGGCCCTCAGAAGGTTCAGATGAAGGGCGACGTCTACCGTTGCCGAAATCATACGATAAATACAAGAAAAACGGCAACAGCACTGATGTTGGATACTAGATAATATAATCGACAGTCTGTTGGCTTGAGTAATATTTTGTGGAATGTTGGATAAACAACTCTAGTGTACAATCTAATTGCTTACTATGCTTACCAATGTATAGAAATAAAGGAAGCTCATCATTTGCCATATTCATGAGGGCGTCACAACCGATTTCCCCTCAAACCACACTTATCCCATAGACACAAATGCCCTTGAGGTGGTGATTTAAAAATAGTCTCTATTGATTGCCGTCCTGAAACGAGAAACAGTTCTGTAATGCCTTGTTTTGCTGCCTTTTGATACTGCAAGTCCTTAACTTGTCTCATCCATCCTTTCTCTGTCTTACAGTCGTCAGTTATTTTTGCACCGATGGTCTTCAACAAAGGGATATAATAATGCATCATAACACGACTTACCACTTCAGCCAAGTTCCTTGTTTTGGAATGGCAAATAGTGACCGTAGCGTGATGCCACGTTAGTAAATTGGCCATTGGAGATCCCTATATTAATCAAGAGAATCAATCCACAATTACACGGAAGAAAGACAGAAAGAAAAAAACAAAGAAAGACAGAAAGAAAAAATAAATAAATAAAGACAGAAAGAAAGAAAGAAAATAAAGAAATGGCAGATAAAAAATAGTTGTCAATAACCCGCTTTATCTTCCATGAATGAATATATGTGTGAGCATTCAACGAAGCATTCAACATAAGAAACCAGAATGCCAAAACCAGCTCAGTTTCATGCCAGTGGCCTGGATTGAGGAATACGAGATGGTTACTATACAAAAGTACCTAGTCAGGTAGTAATGTATACTTCAGACGATCATACATTTTAGTAATAACATTATAGTAAATCGGGGACTATCAAAAAAAGGTGGACGTGATAATGCCCATGTCATTCCTTGACGTGACGTGTGGAGCTTTAAATGATACAGCATTAATTTAAACATAGCAAAAGAAGATATCAAAAGAAAAACTCTGAACTAAAGAGTAATACAAAGAAACCTAACTGCTTAATAAGCGCCTTAATTGCATAAATCAAGAGTAACTATTTCCTAATGAGTAGCAGCTCTTATTATACAGCATACTTTTATATCGAGCTATGTATTTGTCGATCCTTGACAGACATGAAGAAAAGAGTCAATTTACGCGAAAAAGCAACAGTGCTCATGTTAGATATAATCAACTGTCCACCTTGTGTCTACGACCCCTCCAACTCTACGATATAAGTATCGGGTAACAATGCTTATTATCTTTTTGCATCTAAGCTGCATGTTTCTTTATGGTTACGGGCATTTTGGCATTGCGTGGAGATGTGAATGAACACAATAAAAACCCATCCCTTTAATACTAAGCAGCTTACTGTTTTTCTATGCTGGGAACGGCAAACAAAACCAAGGCTGTCTGTATGCAATGGCCATTGGAATTGGACGCTGAAACATTAGCAATCTACAGAAATTTTCAATATTAGACAACCATTCTCAACAGTTGTGCCCGCGGTGAACGAAATTCAGCCATACTTACCACAATTTTACTTCTGCCTAAAACTACAGCATTTTGTCCTTTAATAGGCGCTCCTAGAAGGAATTAAAATATGGATTTTACATTATTTGCGCACATTCAATGCCTGGCTAAATACAACATTTTTAGGGACTGTATTACAGCAACATTGCTATTTGTCACGTTTCTACAATATATCCATGAAAATAGTCACATGATTATGACAACGATGCTTACGACGTCACAGAAACAAGACGTTTCATGAGTCATCACTAAAATCGTCTTCGTAAAAAACTTTTTGTCTCACCCATGTCTACCTCTTCGCGGGTGCAGACATTAGGAGCCTTTCAAAGTCGTCGAGGAAGGTCTTTTGTTGACATCCTGTGGTGCGTTCTCCGGGATTCTAGCATCGACTGACAACTCTTCACGCATTCTCTTTTGAATGTATTGTCAGACGAGCTTTAGCTGCCTCTCTGTGATTGTGGGCAGTGACGTAGCCACAATTTGTGGGTAGCAATTCACGTTTCATTGCAAGCCAATGTAGCACCTCTTCGTTCTTGACTCAACCTCTACACAAAAGCAAGAGTATTTTGCAATAGACGTTCATCTCAACAGCCTTATGGCTACAGCAAGTCGTAACTGTATGGGTCCACGACAGGCTTAGTAAACAGACACCAGATTTGAAGATGAGACCTGGGTTGGAATCTCCGATAGTCCCAATCATAATTTTAATTCTGTTCATTACCAGTCCATTATCAAGACCACCGCGTTTACTTCTACAAGAAGTACTTGTCAGTCTTGTAGTTCTCAAAGACGATTCCGACACCATGTCACTGCCTTCTTGATCACTTGCTTTGAGCACTCCACTGTGAGGATTCTGGTGATAGTTGTTTCTTTATATTGGTGGTGAACACTGCTGATGCAGCGGAAGTGTTCTTCGACATCGGTTGGTGATTGTAAACGATGATAGATAAGAAAAACATACATATAAGAGTCATGTCTTGTACAAACCTGTTCCACGTATAAGTTCAAGACATCCCTTCGGCGTACAGCAGATGAAGCAGTCATCAAGCTGTCCCCTTGCAAGCCTTCCTGCGTTAATGTCATTGATACTATGGAGCATACAGAGAGGGAATTACTATTTCATCAAAGGAGGCCACGGACTTAAAGAATACTTACAAGAATACCTGCATGGTGTCATTCTAAATGACAATACGTCGAAGGAACAGTTACAGTTGATGACAATTCTTCATTCAAGATTTATCAATAATCTACGCCGAGAAAAAGTACATCAAACTCCTTACCTATAGGCCTGGGCGCTCTAGCAAGTGTAACATGACTAAACCTTGACAAACTTGACAAACTGTTGTCTTCCAACAATAGGTGTTAGACTGCTATGTAAGCAGCCTAGTGCGCCCAGCAAAATTCGACCTTACACGAATTGTCAAGTTGCCGCTAATTAACCTCAAAGGTTCTGTCGTACAGTCGTCCTGCTTTGGAGAGGGACGAACTCATGAATCTGACTAAGTACCCACGTCAAGAAGGTTATGTTCTTGCCGGCATTGGTTTTTCTGTTTGTTAACAACATAACTAAAAAATTATGGGTGGATTTTGACGAAATTTTGGGGGCGATCAGGAATAAATCCTGGATTCCGGATCACTTCTTCGGAAATGAAACTTCCATAGTGTCCGGGGAAGTCTTTCAGGGGATAACCCAGTTACCAAATTTGGTAATGAGAGTTTCATGTACTGGGAAGAAAATCATCATGGGGAAACCCCATGTTGTTTGTCATACCGGCGTAGCGGAGGTTTACGCTCTTGGAATGCTGCTAGTTATCATTTGTCTTTGTCAACGTGGAAAGACGTCCCTCGATTGTCACGTTTGACGAAGATAATCTGATTGTATTTCGATACAAGTGCGCCTGGGGCTTATCTGCACGTTACATTCGAAGAAAGTTAAAAAAAACAACTGATGGCTCGGTTACATTCAAGCACCATCCTTGCCTACATATGTTGACAAAGCCTGTCGTTCATAGTGCTTGAGTATTCTGAATGAAAAACACTCTCGGCAGAGGCAATTATCATACGAGTAGGGCGGTACACAGTGTTTTAAAAGGCAATTCTCCCAAAAAACGTCTACAGTATATGGTTACGTGCTAATCCATGAATGAGAGCGGTGCTAACTTGCCCGGCAGAGAGCAAGGATACCTTGCAGAGAGGAAACTGGTAAACAAACCCATTGCGGGCAACACGAGTGCCGCAACACTACGTCACTGGATACCCTTGTAATATATTGAAATATTCTTAAAATTCTCACTGTTTTTTGCCTCTAGTTCAGGGGGAGGAGGCGAACGGAATAATAGTTAATCTAGGCATTGCAATACCGGATTTGACGACAACTAATATCTCATTGCATTTGGATTTACAGAGATTTGATGACAAGTTTGTCTGCTGGTCGAACTGAACAATAAACTATATCATACACCGCGCATCATAAGGAAAATATGCAAATCATAAAACTAAAAATAGTCTAAGCTCGGGTGCACTAGCAACAGTACCACGACTGAACCGTGGCTAAACAGTGACAAACTTAATTTCTATTGTCCTCCCAAAATAGGAGTTTAGGCTGCTATGCCCAGTGCACCAAGGCAAAATTCGACCTTGCTGGAATTGTCGAGTTTCGGCTAATCCCTAAAAGGTTTTGTCGTCCTGCCCTGGAGCAGGACGAACTGAAAACAAGAACCTGACTTAATGATCACTTATTTTTGTCAAAGAAGAAAACCCGTATCTCGATTGTCAGGTTTGACCAAGATAATCCCACTACATGTTAATACAAGGGCATTCGGGGCCTATGGTGCCCCACACCACTTTGCGATAACAAGACCCTGTATAGGGCATGCTTGTTCTCCACTGAGTTTCAATGAAGTTATTGTGTCACGTAGTACGACTTTTTACATGAAGGCATTTACTCCTTAGTGACAATACAGGGTTTTGTTAGGTTAACTGTAGTTTGAATTACCCCTTGCATCATCAGCCTATCTTTCAAGAGAACGGGTTTGAACACTTTCTCATCCACGTGCTCTTTAAATATTTTGTCTTTTATTAACCTGGATTGGCTAATAAAAAAAATGGTTTTCGTTAAAAACTGGTGTCCCAAAACATGTTTTTTTGATAGGAAACTGGTTTAAATTTTCCGAGATTTGAGCTCCTGCACCTTTTATTTAATTTACGTGCGTAGTTCTATAAAAGCCCCGTTTCAGTGTGGAGCCATCAAACAAACAAAAAAAAAACAAAAAAAAAACAAACAAAAAAGACAAACAAAAAAGACAAACAAAAAAGACAAACAAAAAAGACAAACAAAAAAGACAAACAAAAAA
>JANTCA010033079.1:0-12709 GCA_024741275.1 Chironex yamaguchii | reverse complement strand
TTAGTTCAGATACGTGCCTTTGTGTTTTCTACAGACATTATTAATGTATTCCTATTCCAAAATAGCTTGCTTTAAATGCCTGCCTTTACATGCTTTCTGCAGTCATAACTTACCTTTGCCTCTTCCATAACAGTTTAGTTCAAATAGATGCCTTTTCACATTTTATACAGTCATTGTTAAAAATTTCCTCTTCCAAAACAGTTGAGATCAAGTGTCTGCCTTTACATATTTCTTACAGTCGTTATTTATCCTTTCCTGTTCCATACGCGTTTAGTTCAAATACATGTCTTTACACGTTTTTTAGAGTCATTACTAAAGTTTCCCTTTTCCAAAACAGTTGACTTCAAGTACGTACATTTTACATGGTTTGTGCAGTCATTATTAAAAATTTGTCTTCCCAAAAAGTTAAGTTCAAATAGCAGCCTTTTGCATGTTTTCTGCAATCATTATTGATGTTTTCCTCTTCCAAAACAGTTAAGTTCAAATACAAGCATTTACAAATTGTCTGCACTCATTATTAAAGTTTTCCTCTTCCCAAACCGTTTACTTCATATACCTGCACATTTACGCGTTGTCGGCAATCATTATAAACGTTTTCCTTTTCTCAAACCGTTTGCTTCATATACCTTAATTTTATGTTCTCTACAGACATTATTAAAGATTCCCTCTTCCATAACAGTTTAAATCACATTCCTGCCTTTACATATTTTCTGCAGTCATCATAATGTTTTGTTCTTCCTAAACCGTTTAGTTCGAATATCTGCATTTACATGTTTTCTACAAACAATTTAAAGGTTTTCCTTTTCCAAAACATTTTAGTTCAAACATCTGTAGTTACATGTTTTCTGCAGTCAATATTAAAGTTTTCCTCTACCAAAACCGTTTAGTTCAGATAAGTGCCTTTGTGCTTTCTACAGACATTATTAACGTTCTCCTTTTCCAAAACATTTTGCCTTACATGACTGCCCTCACATACTTTCTGCAGTCATAACGTAAGTTTTCCTCTTCCAAAACAGTTGAGATCAAGTGTCTGCCTTTACATATTTCTTACAGTCGTTATTTAAGTTTTCCTCTTCCATAACAGTTTAGTTGAAATACCGGCCTTTACATATTTTTTGCAGTCATCATAATATTTTCCTCTTCCAAAGCAGTTTGATTCTAGTACCTGCTTTTACTTGTTTTCTCCAGACTTAATTAAAGACTTCCTCTTCAAAAACAGTTGACTTCAAGTAAGTACATTTTACATGGTTTGTGCAGTCATTACTAAAAATTTGTCTTCCCAAAAAGTTTAGTTCAAATAGATGCCTTTTCACACTTTATACAGTCATTATTGAAAATTTCCTCTTCCAAAACAGTTTAGATCAAAGACCTTCATTTACACGTTGTCTGCAGTCATTATAAAAGTTTTCGTTTTCGCAAACCGTTTGCTTCATATACCTAAATTTTATGTTCTCTACAGACATTGTAAAAAATTCGCTCATCCAAAACAGTTGAGATCAAGTGTCTGCCTGAACATATTTTCTGCAGTCATCATAATGTTTTGTTCTTCCAAAACCGTTTAGTTCGAATATCTGCCTTTACATGTTTTCTACAAACAATTTAAAGGATTTCCTTTTCCAAAACAGTTTAGTTCAAACATCTGTAGTTACATGTTTTCTGCAGTCATTATTAAAGTTTTCTTCTTCCAAAACAGTTAAGATCAAAGACCTGCATTTACACGTTGTCTGCAGTCATTATAAAATTTTTCGTTTTCGCAAACCGTTTGCTTCATATACTTGAATTTTATGTTCTCTACAGACATTGTAAAAAATTTGCTCTTCCAAAACAGTTGAGATCAAGTGTCTGCCTTAACATATTTTCTGCAGTCATCATAATGTTTTGTTCTTCCATAACAGTTTAGTTTAATTACCGGCCTTAACATGCTCTCTACAGACGATATTAAAGTTTTCCTCTTCCATGACAGTTTAGTTCAGTTACCTGCCTTAACATGTTTTGTACTGTCGTTATTAATGTTTTACTCTTCCAAACCAGTGTAATTTAAATACATGCCTTTACATGCTTTCTACGGTCGTTATTAAACTTTTGCTCTTCCAAAACAGTTAAGTTCGAATTCGTGCCTTAAGCATGATTTTTTCAGTCAATTTTTTTTCCTCTTCCAAAACAGTTTTTTTCAATTACCTGCTTTTACATGTTTTCTACGGTCGTTATTAATGTTTTTGTCTTCCAAAGCATTTTAGTTCAAAAACCAGCCTTTGCATGTTTTCTACAGTCAACGTAAACGTTTTCCTCTTGCAAAACAGTTTAGTTCAAATACCATCCTTGACATATTTTCTCCTGTCAGTATTAAACTTTTCCTCTTCCAAAACAGTTTAGTTCAAATACCGGCCTTTAAATACTTTCAGCAGTCATCATAATGTTTTCCCTTCCAAAACCTTTACATGTTTTCTACGGACATTATTAAAGATGTCCTCTTCAAAAACAGCTTAGTTCAAATGTCTGCCTTTACATATCTTCTCGAGTCATTACTAAAAGATTCCTCTTCCGAAACCGTTTATTTAGAATATCAGCCTTTACGTGTTTTCTACAGTCATTATTAAAGTTTTCTTCTTCCAAAACAGTTTAGTACAAATATTAGCCTTTGCTTGTTGTCTGCAGTAACTATTATAGTTTTTCTCTTCGAAAACCATTTAGTTCTTATAGCTCCCTTTAATGTGTTTTCTGCAGTCATTATTAAAGTTTTCCTCTTACTCAACAGTTTAGTTCAAATACCTGCCTTTACATGTTTTCTGCTGTCATTATCAAAGTTTTCCTCTTTCAAAGGTGTTGAATTGAAATACCTGTCCTTCCACGTTCTCTACAGTCTTTATCGAAATCTTCTGCTTCCAAAACAATTTAAGTCAAATACCAGGCTTTACATATTTCGTACAGTCGTTATTTATGTTTTGCTCTTCCACAACAGTTTAGTTCAAATACCAGCCTTTACATGTTTTCTGCATTCACTATTAACGTTTTCCTCTTCCAAAAGAGTTTAGTTCAAATATCTGCCTTGGCATGTATTCTGCAGTCAGCACATTTAAAGGAAAAGCTTTTACATCTTCTAGCTATGCAAAGTTTGCACAAAAGTCTTTTGAAAACTTTCATTCTCGACTTATATGTTGGATTTTCTTTCGGGTCGTCTTGACATGACAGATGTCAGTTTCCTTTAAAATGGAAGCATGAATGATTAGATACATCAAACAAAACACAGGACAGAGGAAATGGTTAACAAGTTTTTTGACATTTCTTTTACAAAGTAGTAACACTCTGTGGTTGGTATTTTATGCTACCTGCTATTAGTGAAGTGAAGGAAAAGAACGTGATAGAAAATGACATTATATGAAATAATAGCAATGTCGTGTATCTTAGCTTATCAACATCGTCAATAGAAAGTATGTCTGCCTTGAAGTTAGTGTAACGGTTATAGACTCGAAACTTAAATATTTTTTCAGCGTTCTCGCTCTTGGTTACACTAATCAGTGTTTTTAATGTCACTTTATTACGATCAACAGAAAATAAAGTATCAAGTGTATGAAACTATGAGAAAAGATGAGCCCTGCTGAGTGCAATTTTAATGCTTTTTATTTGGTAAGTAGACTAATAAAACTGCAATGAAAACAAGAGATAGTTATGGCTAATGTACTGCCAGTGGGCATTCGCACTACGCAGAATATTTGTTTAAGCGTAAGCAGAAATTACTTGTGTCTGTTTTTTCTCCAAAGTAAACGAAACTTCTCCATTAAAATAAATTGAACAGCTCATGAAATTACCCATATATACCGACGATAACCCTTGGAGCGACATAAGTGAACCCAAGAGGGGTTGTTTGAATACAGCATGGATAACTTTCAATCTCAAGTTCTCATCTTTAACCTTGTTATTTGTCTACATTTTAGAAGGTGACAGTACTTGAATATCCTAACACGCATTAAAAGTGCTATCATGAATTTAATGACTATGAACATACCAAATGGATACATTCCTTGAGTTATTGTGGATTAAGTTTCTCTTCTTTCATCGGAACTAAATTTGGGTGCATTCCTCATTTGACCCTAAACCATAAAATGTATTTTAACTGTTCCTCATGAGTTTATGATCTGATGCTACTTCCTTGTGGCTAAGTTTGCAGTGATCCTTTGCTAGTTTCTAATAGAAACTGAAAGCCAGAGCTAAGTATATAGCTTTGGGTAAACCAGACTACGTTTTGTAGCAGAGGTCTAATGCAACATACTGCAGGCATTATCATTTGTTTTAATTTTGTTCTGGTAAGATATGATCACAAATTAGTCATTTGACAATGTAGTCGTTATTTTCACGAGACAAAAATAGGTTGAATAGTGATTCTTTTAAGAATTGTTTTGTTTTCCACCTGTAGGTGTAATGCCGTCAAATATTTGAAATAAAAATTTATATTAATCTTTTGATAATTAGTTCATTTCCTGCACATGACAGTCCACTACGCAGTACGTTTTGAACAGTTAAAAAACTGATTTAGCGGAAGATTGATACAAATAGCAATTAACGATAATAAATAATACTTGCCAACTTATGAAAAGCTATGGATAAGAAGAAAAAGGAAATAGAAAAAACAGCAATAGCGGTGACAACAGTGTGGAATAATAAATCATGTGGTGAAAGGTAACAGTTTAGAAAAGGAAATGCTGCAAAGAATGGTTTTCGGAAGACGAAGCCAAAGAAGGCAGAAGACTCACTGAATAGACGGCATGACATTTTTGACAGAAATTGACAATCAGAAAGGCAACAAAAGGAAAACAGGAAAGAATATCGCGATCACATACAACTTGTGATCGTCGCTCGGCAGCTAGCAGCAAACTACGTGCACCAAAAGTGAGCGATCCTAAAGGCTACTAGTAGGGTCACCCTCCTGTTTTTGTTTCTCGTGGTTGTGTTTACATGTCAGGTAGGGTCACCCTAGGGATACGGTTACCCTATCAACTAGGTAGGGTGACCGTCCTAGGAGGGCCACCCTTTTGTTTATTTTAGCCATGTAAACGCTCAAGGTAGGGTAACCCTAGGTGGAGGGCTATCTCAGTTTGATGTCAATGACTTGTTTTATAATTCGCGCGCCAAATTTTAGATCATACATGTTGACCTGGAGAATATTTCAGAAGATATCAGTTAGAAGCTAGTGCAAACAAAGTGATAGGAGTACGTCGGAAAGAGGTTGTAAAAAATCCCGCGAAAACAACGACTGACCCATGGTACTATCCATGCCCATAGGATAACCTTGGCTTGTTGAGTTTGCATGTACGGGGGGGCTGTCTTTTGGTCCTTCTAGTAAGGTGACCCTCGTAGGAGAGGGACCATGTCTTCATGCAAACAGGGCCTAATAGAGATTAATAGGAACGAACCCGTACATTATAACCATTAATGTTCAGTCTATTTAAAGAGGGAATCATAGACGAAATCAAAAGTGTATGAAATGTATTTTCCTCTTCAAACCCTTGAGTTGTTATTTAAGATTGCGGCTCGAACGCACGTCTGGACAGAAAAAAAGCAAAGGAGACCGGTAAGGAGCTGACTCTCATTTACAGCTAACTAGCTTCTAAATTCCTTAACTTGACATGGGAATTAAACCAAAGGATTTTGCAATTAAACTTTAGCATCTCAAACATTCAGTCTTTACAAAGTCATAATAAATGAAAGAACGAAACACAAAAAGGAAAATATTTATGCCAATAAACGCATAATAAGTTACCGATCTTGATCTTTACATTAAATTGCTTTATTACACACATTTTGTTAGTAAATGCTAGCGCCAAAACACTAGATAGCACCTTTGGTACCAGGGGCAACTTTTCTATACAGGGGTTTGTTCGATGACGTCATCGCAACATACGATGGAGAAAAAAACATGTTTTATGTATACCGGATGGTTTTGGAACACGAACCTCATTCGTCTTGTTAAATATATCTGATTTAGCTGTCTGACCTTACTGCGGGCGGGCAATTTTTTATATCTGGACTAGAAGCGAGACAGAAGTTCCAGGGTACTGTACAGGTCTTGTAAACACTACAGTTTAATCTCATGCGTATGTGTGAGCTTACATATACAGGCGACTTGTGTTCCACCTCAAATGAACGCCAGATGTGTGTATTCAGTGATAATCTTGTTACTATGAAGTTCTGTGATGTGCCTTAAGTTAAATTTTCTGCCTATTGCTTTTTCTAGGCTGACTTTTGTTATTCAATTGAAAACATTTTTCGTTTTGAATTTAAGGAAATATCTTACTTAATAGTTATATTAATAGTGAATAAGACATAAGCAAATATGGCGAGAAATTAATGCTTAAAAGACAGCATACGACGCAACTGTATCAATCCAACAATCAGAACATTAAAGGTATCTTATGGATAAAAGCTACAACACCTTATTATGCATCTTTGCTAAATATTTGTCCACCATAGAATATAGAGGAAAAATTCAACTATCGTACTGTTTGTATGTAAAGATACAAACTATTATGCATTAATAAGACATCGATTCCTAAATTCTAATGCAGATTTTCTAATTGGATGCATTAAGGTGACCATGAAAACGCAGTTTTGAATAAAATTGCCGTATTTCGTCGAAAATAGACCGACCCAGGAAAATAAGCCGACTCGAAAATAAACAGATTCGAAAAATAGCCGACGCGAAAATAAGCCAAGACAAGTTGAAGCCACTGCACTGCACACCGTTCTAAGCCAGAAGTAGAAAAAACTTTCGAATCTGGCCTCATTCGAATCTTGCATCAAAGGCAGCATCTGCGTAAAAGACGAAGCTAATGTACGGGAAGGCAATCGAAATGAAATTCTCACTGACTACTTGTTAGACATGTCAGAAGAGGACATTTGCATTGTTCTACAAAACTCACAATTTTCGTTTGAAGATTTTAAAAATAGTGTTATTGTCCTAAATCGTGCCTTTTCTCTTTTCAGAAAACACCTCGAAAAGACCGGAAAAAGTCGTTTCAGAAAGAATATACGATCCGGCTTATTTTCGAGGAAATACCGTAATTAGTTGATAGTATTCCTTGTATGTCTTTTGTAAAGTGTCAAGGTCAATTATCTGCAGCCATAAAATCCACAGTGTCGATTTAAAAAGTTAATGTTCACTGTGGACTGCCTTATTGGTTATCTTGTCATCATTAGCGTCATCACCGTCGTCAGCATCATCATCATCCTCTTCATGATTCACTAGTTGGAACTCTACAATCAACTCCTGTAAATTACCTTGGTTAGTAGCCCATCCACTCCTATGGACTAAGTATCGTCTACTTCCATAATTTCACTCTTTACTTCTTTCAATGTCTACAGCATTTCGTTTGCATCCGAATTCTCAACTCTTACCCGGCAGTTTGCTGTTTCGCAGTTTGCCACTCTCACAGTGTTCTTTTCAGCATTCATTGATCATCAGAACTTCAAATTTTGACGGGACATTATCTACTTTTTCTTTCTCCTCGCATCTCTCAAAGCAGTAAATCCACGGTAATCGCATGCTGCTTACCTTCTCCACCTTACTGGCGTCAGCTTCTTTCTTGGATCATGCAGCTTGTCTGTTTGCCTCCTATAGGTATCCTACTACGCAACTGATTTTGAACTAAAACATTGCACGCGAGTTTTACCCTAGTACACTCTTTACCGGTAAGATTCATCCCCATTTTCCCTAATTCCTCTACCTAACTCGTGTTTCGCTTACCACAACAAGGTAGCCATCTGTAAGTTTCCTGGACTGGTCATAAACTTATCCACCGGATGTCATTGACTTTTATTGTCACATGGTTTTAATGCTCTAGAAAATCCCACACCTTGGTTTTGCAAACATGAGTCAGAATTTTATGCGAATATCGAAAACGAAATTTGTTATAATAAAGTATCTGTTTGATTGAGTATTGGTATTATTATTTCCACTTCAGTTAGCAAGGAAATAAAAAAGACCTGTTACCTCATAATAATATTCCTACTCGTTCTTATGATGGCACGTACTTTCCCGCGAAATGCTGTCAAGGATAGCAAATGAAAGAAAATCAAATTTTAGGAAAAGATGTACTCTTAAAGATATTTTTAGACTCCTCTTTTCTCTAAAAATATGTCCTTGAAAGATCTTTAGCTGTATGTACTGCAAATCAGCGATCATTCGTACGATTTGAATTTGAGATCGTTTTATACCTGTGTGGCACGCTGTGGCTTTAGAGGTTTTTCCCTAAATTAAAAATAGTCATTGTGCTAAGGTTACTGTCTGGGTACATTGATACTGGCGCCAAGCAGAGACGACAAAGAGCTGGACCCCCTGTTAAAAACATTTTCATTCAAGGAATGTTTCTAAAGTTACCACAGCACGTTATATCATCTCGCCACTTTCTCAATGTTAGATTAAAATAGCTTACTAGCCATCATTACAAAATGACGTTTTTCTGTGCTGATAGAGAGGCAATTTGTGTATAGATAAAAAGGTATGAATCTCACTTGCCGATTTTAAGTAACATATCTCACTATGGCCATACATTAAGTACTTTTCGTTCTTCTGCGTGAAAGTAGAAGAAGATATTTTTGTATTGGCGTGGTAAAGACCTAGTCATTATTTCCAAAATTCATTAGTAGAAGAACAAACGTCTGTAGTAAGACGGGATATTCATTTTGATGTTGCAATCAAATAGTTCAAGAGTTACTAATAGCTTTTAGATTCAACAGTCATTTAACTTATTCCCTCTTGCTTTTTCATTTGATGCATTTGATGGCAAAACCCCGTGGACACTGAAGTGCTTAAATAACATCTTGGCAATTTTTAACAGTGGAAATAAAAAAACAATAAATGAAATATTGGAGTGTACAAGAAAATAAGAGAAATTTACCGGAACATTAAGAGGTTTCTTCTTTATAAAAGCAAATGGCTTACATGTCTTGTATCATTGACGTCTTTTTCTGTAAGCACAGTAAAGTAATGCAAAGATACGTATTGAACATGTATGGAAAAGTTCCACTTGATTAAAGCAAATTTGTTTAAAGGACAAAATGTCATTAATTAGACCAATTTTCATCAATAACTTTCAGGTTTTTACTTCAAATCGTGATCAAAACGTTCATTGACTACGATTCTAGAAAGACATAGTGAAAGACTTGTTCATCTTGTTTCCGTTTGAAAGTTTTGTTTTATACTCTAAGGTCAAGATTTTTTATAGTAAATACCGCCTTGTTTTTAAGATTACTGTGCACTTTAGTGAATGTTCTTTGTTCTTTTATTTGAACTGCTTACTTTGTTTCTTATTGGTCGGTAACATTCTCATTACAAATCTTGTGAAATCAACATTGCTCCTCTTTGTATGACCGGTGGACAGATACTTCTATTATGGCCTGACAGGCGAGTTCACTCGGTTGAAGGATCTCAGGAAATGTTACCAAATGGTCTAATTTATAAAAATAAAGCTACCACTCGGGGGTATTTTAAGTAGTTACTATCCATTTAGAAGTACTCCTTATTCACTGTTGAGTTGAGATTGCAACTTATTACGAAAGCCAAGACCTTATGTTTTCAAAATCAACCATATCCATCACATAATGGAGGAATTTGTCAAAGAAGCAAAATCTTAGTATGTTAAGCATGCGTTTATAAATATTTCATATTGTTATTATTGGATGATACAAAATGGCCTAATTTTGATCATTAAGCCACCGTTTGAGGGTTATTGTTAAAAAACACTACCATTTGAGGGGGGGTTTCAAATGCTGACTTTGGCGCTCTTTGTCCCCGACTGGAACCCTCTGTCAGGCCATAATGGTAGTATCCCCCTGGGTTTGTACGCCTTGCACCAAAAATTGTCGCAGAGTCTGGCAGATCACGTTTCTGTGACTTGACATGAGTTATTCTTCATGTTCCAGAATCTAGTGTTTGTTTTAACTGTACATATTTACTTGAGTATCAGTGCAAGGAAATTGTATACAATTCCTCTTTGACCAAAAATGCAAACAATAAGGAAAAGAGACAAACTAACTCGAAGAAATGAATTTCCGTGAGAAGCCTGATGTAAAAGAAAGTTCATATCAATGACATGTCCCCTGTCGTCCCTGCAATTTGATTCAAAGATGTCCGTTAAGAAATATTTAGAGAAAAATGGCAACATTAAACCCTCACAATAACGGTCATTATTTGTACAATCATTACTTTAATGTTCTTTTATCCTTTTATCTTGAATTCTCGGTTCGTAGAGTGAGTGATGTCCATTTAGTGTTTTGTCTTGCTCAGAAGGGAGAAATGAAAGTAAAATAAAAGGGAAGATAAGCCTGCATAGAACTCAAGTCACCGATAATATTAGTATTTGGGAGGACACGTATCACACGTGATACGCACCTTCCAATTCCCTAGCATTGGATAACTTGACACCCTGGCAGTCGAAGCATATTTAAAAGTAAATGCCTATGAAGTTGCTGTTCCTACGATTTTAACTGCGACAGCTATTTTAATTGTAAACTGTGTAAGAACAAGGATACTACCTTGGAAATGGATCACTAAGAGAACGAACTGTTAGCAATATACCTGTAATGCCTTGGCGAAATTGTAAGAGTCTCCAAAATGTTGATTTGTGTACTGTGTTAAATTCATTTAAGAATTGATCACAGTTGTAAAGTACTGACTTTCTGTGTTCTATCATGATTTTCGTATGTACGTGCTCTTTAGACCATGTGAATTATGGACCTCTTAGTACACTATCACATTCACTTATCTTTAAGATAACACTTACTCTTTTGATGTATTACTGAGAAGATGTCTTTCAGATGATTAAAAAAGTGCTTACTTTTCCAAAAATAGATAAAGGTAAGATACCTTGCTTACACATATTCTGTTTTCACTATTCTTTCATGTAGATAAAAACACCTTTGAAATTCTCTGTGAAAACAGTTGTGGGTCTGAATTTATTACCATATTTAATACCTGAGCATTACTTTGTAAGTTGGTCCACCTAATCATGTTTCCCCAGCTTAGCAGACTTTACTAGAACCAAAGAATCTGTACAAAAACCCTGGACAGCTTTAGATAGTCCAAACAACTCTTGGTAATAGCTCTCGTCAACCTGTTCTTGTGTCCAAGTTACACAGTTGACCCTAAATGTTATCTTTCTTATAAGCACTTGAGTTTTGATGTTGGAAAACAAAGGTTTACTAAAATCAAACCACAACCTGAATTTTGAACTCTAATTTAACTAGTAATCTCAATGATATTTAAGACATAAGTAATGAAATATTGTGGAAACATGTACAAAAACTACAATCAACCTTGTGTCATACGATTGTGCTGGTTTTCGTAGTCAATATGTCTGCGATATCAATGAAGCTGAACCTGAATTTTCTTGAAATAATTAGCTTTGTTTGCTAAAAAAGTGCGACAGATATCAGCACACTGCCAGGACTTTGATTTCCACTGTTTAATCTCAGTTATTATTCGTACCATTTGCCAGGTTTGTTTAGTTTGTAAACTTATAGTGTTTGCATGCAAAGAAATCTGCATGTATGGACAACTAAATGTATATGTTATATAAGAAGATGCCGCTTATTGGAATATTTCAAAGTCACATTCAGGAATTCTTAGAAAAATTCCAACATAGTCAAGATATTAAAGTTAAAAAATTTGGCATCTGATACAGAGAACGTCTGGTGAAAAACAATGTTGTTAACAAACACTTAACTTGTATTCTACAGTAGAAATGGCTTCCTTCAACTGAAAAGACAAACTGACAATGGAATTTTAGAGAAAAAATCCCTTTGAGTGAAACGATAGGAATATTGTTGACACCGACACTCTCACGAAAATCAATAAGAGACATTTTTAGGATTTTAATCTTGACCCTGTGGTTAAGGTGAAGAGTCAAAGTGCAATTTGTACACTTAAGTACACGACCAAAAAATACACGAACTCACGGTTTGTAATTTTGTGCCTCATTATTAATTAAAGTACTCATTACATCTTTTTCGGCTTCGAGTGATTTTGTCTCAAGTGACGCATAATTAGCAATTCGTAATACCAATAACTAATAAGGAAAACACGTTGGAAAGACATACACGTGTTCTGTGGTCCGCGCCCCCTTCCTTTGAGATGCCGACAAAAGCATCAATATTTTTTCCTTTATCAACTGCGCTTCCCCTACTTTGGTGTTGTACAAACCTATTGAACTATTTATCTATTAACCCATCGCACACACGCTGTCAATTTATTTACTGTCAATGAATACATCTGGCGTACAATTTCGTGTAACCCTTCGTTTCAACGGATAAAAAGAGTAGTATGCTTTGTTAGAGTGAATGCATACGCAAATACCTATCCCAAGTCACCATACACGTATCAATGCATAAACGTTTGCAACGAAATAGTTATTCTAGCTACATTTTGAGTTTCGGATGCAAATGATCGGCCATGTACATATCTAATTCAGAAAGGCCTCTGTTAAGTCAAGCATGCTAGTAAATGGTCTTTTATCCCTAAACAGAACGAACACCTGGGTGCCTTTTAGACAACATACTAGGCACGAGAGACATAGAAGTCTATGAGCTGCCAATGTTATGGGGTTACGTGAAGGGTAAGACGACGTGTAATTTTTAACTTCTAAACATGTTGGCAACATGATGTTGTCGTCCAAGACAGATGATTTGAGAAAACATGATGTAAAGTTTCCACACTACC
>JANTCA010033068.1:0-21043 GCA_024741275.1 Chironex yamaguchii | reverse complement strand
TTTATTTATTTATTTATTTATCTATTTATTTATTTATTAACTATTTTATCAGCCCTCAGTAAATACTCCACCTCGATGTCTTCGGCGATACAGAAAATTCAGCTATGCATGCTCCATATACTTAGGCCAAGTTTTGACGCCGCTTTTCAATAGCGTTAAATTAAATTATCCAAAATGTAACGTCGACAAAAGGGCTTCTCCAATTTATGCGTCGCATTCTGCGTAGCATTTCAACTACAGTTTAGAGTAGGGTTTGATTTTGGAGAGCAAACATATTGCACTTCTTAGTTAGACATTGGCATATTAGGGACCAACGCTTAAATGAGTTGAATCTGACTCGACAAAAATCCATCGTTTAAAGCCCAATCGCTCTTGAGTTAGATAATCTAACAGTACTTCATAAAGGTGAGACACGAGCTGGATTTAGACAATAAATATTTCATGGATTTAATTATAACACTGAGTTAAACACGATGGAAAGTTGACACAAGAGCGACGTCTAAACTGGGCTAGAGTTTGCTTGTCAAGCATAAATCAATGTTGAATTCGTTATAGAATGTATAAAGTATCTTCAATGGTAAGCATAAATAGTCATATAGTCAGACACGAATTTTTATGACAATATTTTATATAGCTTCTAAGGCAAAGGAGTATTTACTGTGTAGTGACGCAATCATTAAATCATGACCTATTAAATTCGCCTCTGAGAAACAACGTCCCGATAGCTCAGTTGTCAGAGCATCTGCCCGGTAAACAGAAGGTCGCTGGTTCGGTCTCCGCACTGGACGTACGATTGGTTTCTAAGAAAAACACAATTAAATTTCATTTCAATACAAGCCATAAGGGCATAAGTCAAGGGTTACAAGTCAGTCACATGGTGACCCTAACGTGAGTCGATTTAGGCTATGAGGTCATGATTTGATGATTTGTATCACTAGAAACGCATTTGATGACATACGTTATAAACTATTTTCCTTAGAATGCATTAGCATGCATAAAAACCAATTATGACAGAATATTCTTTTATTTTCCTGAAAATTCATACCTCAGCCTCTTCATGCTTTCGAATAAGTTGACTTGGAGTCAAATGATTCAACGAACAAGCATCTGACTGGAAAACAGAGAAAAATATTGCTTCTCTAAAATAACGTAGGATAAGCACTTTAACTTGACAAAGCATGTACATAAAAACTTGATGGTGTCTTCAGTATTAAAAGCATTCAGTAAGACTAACCAAGTCGCAACAATAGTGACTGGCTTTTTAACTAGATGTAGTGGTTGCTAACTGCACAAATAAGTGTGTTTGCTAAAAACAAATTATTAGTAAGGCTAAGACAAGCTCGTATACGAAACTGCTTCCATTGAATATCATACAGTAGTCCTTCGCTTTGTAATATTTATATTATATTGTCTGAAGAAGAAATTGCCTTAACTCGACCTTGACTCGATCTCATTTTTGTCCAAGTTCGACAGAATGGGAGCTTCACTTTACGTGAACATTGGTTTTGTCAAACTATTTCCTTTGAGTGCTTGGAGGTTCGAGTTACCGAGAGTTAACTATATATGTTAAATGAACAAAGAACAAACAGACAGACAGACAGGCAGACAGACAGACAGACAAATAAAATGAAGATAAAGGGCAATGGCAAAGAGCAATAACAAAGAACGGACAGAAGCGAAAGGAAATAAATACACAAAAGGCAACGACTGTAGAAAAGGAAAATGAAAATAGCATGGATGTGGATTGGATTGGATGTCAAAGTCGTGTCAATTAGTCTTAATAGTGCAATAGAGTCGTGCAAAAAAATGGGTCAAATGTGCATTTTGAGCTAAAAGCATGAAAATTTGCAGTAGTGTTCTCGAATGAAGTTACAAAAATGAAGGGAAACCAGCCCATTGCGACTATGTTAACCACTCAATTTCAGACCACATTAAGTGATACTAAAACCTTTAAAACATTTCGGCCATACATAGGTGATAAATTTCCATAAAAAATATATTTAGTATCATGAATGCCTATATTCAAATGCACTTCTGGTTAGTTACTGGACATACCTAAGTCGTCTTGTACGAAATCGAAACTCGAAAAGTAGCAATGCGCAAGAAAGCTACTCCAGTCTTGCTGAGAGAATCTGAAAGTACAAATGCTCCAAAGAATTGCCAGCACAGATGAATCTGGAGAGTCTGGAGGATGGTGCTGAATTGGGACAGTCACTCCTCAAGCATGGTACCAAGCACCACAAGAAATGCTATAAGATGGCTTCAAATATCAAGTTGGAATGCGTGGCGAAGAGCAATATTCAAAATAAGATCGGCGCAAGTCAGACAGACAGGTCAACAACAAGATCGTCAGGTAACCAAACTTCGTAAAATAGCAACATATGCGAATTAAAATTGCTACTTTTGTGGCTGCATATTTTATTCTTAATTGCTAAGAAAACACGTTTTTAAAGTTTCATTCCACTTAGAATCGCACAATGATGTGATGTACCATTGGAATTGATTGAATGACTTGTATAAAAAAGCTAATGCTCCCACAGCTGGATGGAAACTATAGTGATTCCGAAAGGCAGCTTCATGGAATAGCTTTTCGTGAGGCAGTGGCCTACTAAGAAGAAATGACAATGCACACATCTAAAAAGAAATTTGTCTTCAAAGTATGGACTTGAAGAAGTTTTATTGTCAGCAAGTGAAAGAAATTGGAATCGATGTGCAAGGAAGAATTGATAGCGCAAGACTGAAAAAGGGAATTCTGTTGCATCTTCCAGGAATGAGCGCTTATGCTGACAGACGAGAAGTTTTGATGGCCTTAAATGCTGATATTAAGGAAGTGTGTACCATGTCCATTTTTCTACCTTATTGCATAAAACTGCTAAAAGTAGTTCTTGTTTATATTAAATTAACCCATTCTTCTTGTCTTATGATTGCTAACATCGGTGCAAACTCCTCACTTAATACGTTAACAAAAACATGGTATTTGCAAAAGCTGTCTTATCCCCTCCCATAATTAAAGCCCGCATGCAGAAATGATTCACAACAAGCAATTGATCATAATTTATGAAATTCCATTCCAGGGACATCTTAGATCAAACAAGGCATTCATTTTGTGCAAAATTCGACGCCCAGTGCCAAGCGTTTTACATGCCTTCATCGTTAAAAGCACTTGTTACAATTGATTTGCGTCGTGCAAGTGTCGACAATGTGAACAGCCCATACTTTAATCAAGATGCATTGACAATATCGCAGCTAATTATTTTCAATTCCACTGTATGAACACGTAAAGTATCTTCCTAGGCAATTCATACTAGCAAGTGAGAGCCTCCATTAGCTATTTATCTTGGGCAATTGCTGCATTCACAAACAAGGAATCCGAATTTGGTTCGGAAGATGTCTCACCTTGGTCTTAGTATTTCTCCTGATCGTTTGCTTGATATTTCAACACAATATAGGAAATAAAGCCATTGCAGTGTTTGAGAAGGAAGGAGTTGCATGTCCTTTAACTCTAAGACGCGACCTTTTCACAACTGCTGACACAGACAACCCTGATGTAAATACAAGTTCTGCTAGTGCTATGTCTGCCTTTCATGGAACAGCAACATCTTTAAACTAGTGGTACTTCTGCCCATTCTCGTGATATACCTGATAGATTGCCTAGTTGTAAAGCCCTGAAGAACTTGCCTGAAAAGTTTACAAATGTTTACAAACCTGGTTGTTTACCACTTATGGTCACCATGTGTAAAGTTACCTCGGGTCGTAGTGCAAAAGAAAGTAAAGATTTTGAATAGCCGCAAGCCTGTCTAAATGCAGATCCCAAGTGGCTTGATCATGTAAAGGGAACAAAAGGAAGGCGAGCGATGGAAGGCCTCCCACCCACATTTGCTGCACTTCTTCAACACAGTTGTCGCGCTGCATACCAAGCTGGACATGTCTGGAGGCAATCATTAGTTCAACAGCAACAGTTACTGTCTCCTGAGGATTAGGCAAGGAAAATGGGAGGGGGAACTTACTTGCCTCACTGGACTGACCTTGCAGAAGCTGCGATAGCAGTCAGAGAACTGATAAATGCGGATGCAATCCCGAGACTGGGTGCAGTTAAAGATGCAAATGTGTCAGAGCGGAGTTGAGATGCACAGAACTATGCAGATGCAACGGTGACTGCGAAAGAGACTGTGTTGTTCTATTTTTTTATGGTTTAAATCATGTTAATATTTATCAAGCGTAGTGTTTCTATTTGGTGGTTATATGCTCCAGTAATGCGGTTCTTAAATTTAATGCTCCTCTATTTGCGCCACATTTCCATATTGTATTTTACAGACCAAAAGATGAGAAGCCAAGCCACACCAATAAGAGCAGTTGCAATTTTTTGCCGGATACAGCAATGGTTTTTGTCCATATATAACACACAATGTGCTCTATAAAACTATTTCATTGAAGTCTTACAATTCCATAGCCCAGTCAGTAAATTACATGAACGGACTGGCATATTTTACAAAAAAATGCGATTTGTATATTGTCATGGAAATTTAACTTGCCATGAAAGAAATGTCACAGCGTGAGCATTGCTCGGGTCTGTATCGAACAATTTCGGAAATACTTAATGCAATTATGATGAAATTGTAGCTTGAAGATTTGGTCTGCAAAATACACAGTTGGAGAGGGGGAAATTTTGGTTCACCTTCTTACTCGAAACAGCAGATGGTAGTCTGTGTTTGTGCCAGGTTTCATGCTATTTGCTCAAAGTACACAATATTTTCACCATTCTACTGCACTATAAGAGTCTGGAGTCGAGGAGGAGTGAGATGTGAGAGCAGTAAAGATTAGTGATAATCTTGTGTTTAGCTAATCGAGCTGAAAACAAATATTCTGATACAACTAACACTTCAAGACAATGTTAAGCCACATTAGGAAGACGTTGAGGCCTTGGAAATGAGCAAAATGTGGCAAACAAAAATCAGAGAAAACTATAATTAGAAAGGAAAAAACAAAGAGAAAATAAAAAAAAAACTAAAGCATTAGCGGAAGAAAGGAAATGGAAGTGAAAAAACGAACTCTTTCAGCCTACAGGGTCGTGGTTTTCTTTGTTTTTCTAGTACTACACTTTATATCCACTTTTAACAAGCTGAAGCAATGTCAGTGACATTCCAGTTGACGTCATTTTCGCAGGATTGGCTCCGTCTTTCTTCTCGATGGGACATTCTTCCTGATAATATCCTCCCTGTCGACTTTTTCTCATAACCTCCTAGACAGGGTATCCTAACTTGGACTTGTCATTGGATATCTATTGGGCTAAGAAAGAACTTTGTTTCTTGTACTTATCAGACATCTGATCGTGGCCGGTGGTGAAAGCCCTTCAGCTCGTCTGGAGATCTCCTTGGTTAAGGTCAACTGGGAAGCGACTTTGTTACGCTCATTGCGTGAGTCTCCTTCCAAGTGCTCGTCTAGAAATCATCGTTACTTAGTCCATTGGAAGATTCATTAGGCTGAAAGGGAATATTCTTTTGATCTTGACTGGTTCCTTTCCCAGTTGTTTATATGACAGGGTAATGAAACTGAAACTAATTAATCACTTTAATCGCTGATGTTCTCATTTTATGTTAGTTCTTTGTACTCATAGTCACTACATCTGCTAAACTTAGAAATGCATATTTGGTAAAATATAAAGTCTGAATTAAATTTCTACTTTCTCCTTTTCATTGAGAATTATGACACCTGCGTCAACGTAACGTAATACAATGAAAACGTAGAGCATCAAAACATTTACAAACAAATCACAAACAGAAATTACTTGACAAACAAAACACAAACAGAAGTTACTTGACAAACAAATCACAAACAGAAGTTACTTGACAAACAAATCACAAACAGAAGTTACTTGACAAGATAAGGTTCCCAAAAAATTTCAATAAAGGACTTGTCTAGTATAAAAATACCTGGAAAATATCTATAAGGATCAATCTATATCCCTCGACTTAACATGGGAAAATTTTACTGTCGTCAACATGTAACATTGATCCTACCTTAACCATAATTGGCACATTTGCAACAGGCTTAGTGATACTCCCTTGCACTCCATCATTGATTGACCATTGAAGGGTCAACTGAAGTCTTGCTGTATATGTAACCCCACGCTCTCTGCACTACAATAAACGTAAAATACTGCTTTCAGATAGTAACATACACTCGCTGAAACTTACAGCGATAGCCAAGTGAAACTTATTACCAACAGACATTGATCTAATTAAAACAGGGGATGGGAAAAACAATTCAGCTATGCAAATATTATCTTCAAACCTACATTTTAATTTTTTTTTGGAGGCTAGTACAGGGCCCACGCCACCGGGGCTCCGGGGGGTATGTACTCCCACTTTCTTTTGCAAAGCAATTAATTTCAAAGCTGCAATAAACGCTGAAAGAAGGAAATATGTTGAAAGATGTTGTTTGACCTATAAAAATTACATTTAAAATCATGAAATGGTGATAGAAGGAGAGGTTATACCCAAATTACTCCGTCCTGCACCACCTGGGTACCTCTGGCTCTCCAGAGAATAACAGCACGGCGTCTTATGCATTGACAGTTCAAGAGCATTACAAAGAGTCAATCTAGCCACAACAAACTGCAAGTTTAGAGCTACTGAATTCAAGTTTAATTTGTAAGGCTCCCCTCACCCCCCGCCACACACACAGTTTCAAATTCGCCACTGTTATGTATTCAGGCAGTAGTAGAACATTTGATACATTATCAGATTCATCTACCAGTGGATCCTGGTTCTAATCCAATTATTGGTAGAGTTCTTCTCTCCTTTTCAATTAGTATTAAATAACCATTGTAAAAATGAAATTGGCATGACGTTGCTCAATTTTCATGGTAATTCAGATATTGAATTCAATGTTGCACTGTTCTATAAAAGTAGTATTAGCCATGTGTAGGCAAAAATTTATAAATTCCTCTATATGTGCTACTGGACTTCGTCTGATATTATTCCAACACCCCTAAGATAGAAAAGTTTACCCAAGGCAATGTTTACATTTAATGAGAACCTGTTGCTACCAGACTCCTTTAAGCCTCTGCTTAAATGTCGTCTGTTAAACTCCTACAAGGAATTTCATTACTTACCTCAGAAGGGTAAAGTCTGAGAGTTGAGGAAAATTGATTTCCTTCTGTAATTGTTGGGATGCCAATGGTTGCATCCTAAAAGAAAAATATCTGGCTTTAAAATTACACATTCACCGTCTGCACCTTAATTCCAAGAAGCTGAAGATGCAGCAATCAGACGTGCTTCTTATTGGTCATAAGAGATAAGAGACTTAAAGTAGACCCTTCCAAAGTTCAAGCGATCCTTGCCCGCTCCAAATGCCAGCTGGGACTTATACAGTATCTGGCAAAGTTACTCACACTGACATCACGAAGCCTCTGAGGGACTTGATACAGCAGGATGCATTGTGGGTCTTGAACGAGGCGCAACAAGCTGCATTTGAAAAGCTTAAAGACGTAGTCACAAATATCCCAGTTCTGCATTACTAGCTGACAGGATGAAATTACCATACATTGTGATGCGTCTCAGTCGGGTCTTGGGGTGGCCGTTCATGCAGAACGGGCAACCTGTTGCATATGCATCGTGAGCACTGATGCCAGAGGAGACACGCTATGCACAGAACGAGAAGGAACTCCTCACAATAATTTTTGCTTGCAATCGTTTCGATTCCTTTCCATATGTCTGCAAACTGGTGAATATACATACGAATCACATGCTTCTAGGACCCATCTTTAAGAAATCACTGGCTCCAGCTAAAAAGCGTCTGCAACACTTGTTGCTGCACCTGTGGGATTAGAGTCTTTAATTAAACTACAAGAAAGGGAAAGAAATAGTGCTACCAGATACACTGAGCCGTGCTTACTTACCAGAAGTAAGCACATATGAATTCATACGAGAGTTGGAGGAAACAGACCACTGAGCATGGTTACCAGTGACCGAGGATAGATGGCAGCAGATGAGGAGTGCTGCACTTGATAATCCAGTTCAGCAGCAGCTGCATGAGATTATCAGAACAGGATGGCCAAAAAACCTAGCAGAGGCCCGAGAATGTGTGGGACATTATTTTGACTAATAGCCAGGAAGAACTTCCTTTCAAAGGCCAATGGAAGGTGGTGCCCAAAGCTATAAAAATTGAGCCGTTCCAAAAGATGTATGTAAGCCACATTGGTATTAAAGGATGCATACAAAGAGTGCGCTAAACATTCTACTGGTCTTGAAAACTGATATTAAAGAATACATCTCTAAGTATGACATTTGTCTCACCCATTGAAATGGCCAGGACATGGGGCCTTAACTCTAGCACAATTTTGTTGTATGCCCTTGATCTAAGGTTTCAGTAGTCCTCTGTGACTTTGACAATACAACATTGTTAGTCATAAGTGGCAATTACAGCAACTGCATGAAAGTAGCATGGCTAACCAACATCAGCTCAAGGACCATCACTAAATAGCTGAAAGGGACTTACATCCAGCCAAATGGTAAAGCAGATAACTAAGTGCAGACCATCAAGAGGTAGTTCAGCAAAGTGCAAGGCAGCAGATGTTTGACAATTCCAGGCGCTTTTAAATTGGTGCAATACACCTACTGCTGAAACAGTAATGATCCTTGCACAGAGCCTAATGGGTCATCTGTGGAAGATGCAGCTCCCAGTAGCTGGATCATTGTTGCAACCAAGCTATCCAACAGAGGAAGACATCAAGAAACTGACTGGGACAAATCAGCATCAGCAGCATTATTATAACAAAGGAGCTAGCCCTCTGGAACCAATCACAATAGGAGATATTGTACACATGCGGCTGCCTTGAAAGAAAACCTGGAGTCCTGGAAAATGCACAGCTAATGCAGATATGAGGAGTTACTGAGTCCAAGTTGGCAATGCAGTGTACTGGCAAAATCAGAGACAACTTATTAAGTCAGGGAAACCATTCCTGGTCCCAGGTCCTGAGCAAGACCAAATAATGATAGGCCAGCTAAGAAGACACCTGCCAGTGATACAGCAGTAGCAATGCCACCTCCTATCTGAAGGCCTCTTGATGATGACCTTGTGACTACACATGTCCAGAGGTCACAGTGACTATATAAGCCTGTAGGGCTCTAAGACTTTGTTTCTTTATAAACAAACATTTACTGCTGTCACATCTTGAAGAAAACTGGAGATGTGACAGATTGCATGACTTTATTATTATACTTACTAAACTATCTAACCAATCATTATATTGCATGTCTGGCTAAACACTCACAGTAGCATCAGGTTGTTTTAGCCCTGGCTTGAACTTTCACCTTGTTGTTGTCTAAGCCATGACTCATGATGATCATAGAATCAGTTATGCAAAAAAAGATATAATTACACTGTCTCCAGTCATCCTACAAGTTGCACCTAATTCACTTGTTACTTTTTTCACAACTGTCATATGATTTAGAATCTTGGACAGAAATGATTTAAGGGAAACTTCATATCCATTGACACTGACAAAAATATTGCAAATCACTTTACCTTGCAAGGACAAAGAATATCACTGGATCAAGATGGCGACCAACATACAATGCACCTATAGGCTGGCCACTCCAAATCTATGTCCATCATAGTGCTTGTTACATACAGGTAACAAGCACTTACGTGAAACAACAAATCAAGATAACCAAGCAAAACAGTCATTCAGAGGTAACTGAGAAGCTAGGGTCCTGGCTAACAACCACGACAAACAGTAAAACAAAATCTGGATGTACAATCATTATGGAGAACACCAGGAGATGTGGTAGCTTGGTTCGATCAATCACTTGGCAATGGAAAAGACAATCTACTAACCAATTGATTACATCTACTACTACTACAACAACAACAAAACAGTAAAACAGATATGTCCTGTATACAACAGCTGATGGTAAAAGACACTTGCAATACTCATGATATATGGTGCAAGTGAGTGAACAAAAAGCATGGCACACACCTTACTAAACAGATAATAATTCTTCTAGGTTTTCAGCTATCCCTAATACTATACCATATTGATAGCTGACATGAATTTATTGAATTGGCTATGATTAAAACGATCTCATTAGACTAAATAGATTGTTCTGTTTCATTTAAATTTTACAATGATATTACTTAGATATATCCAAAACACAGAAATTTAAGTAATTTTGTATAGAGTAAATGATAGATTTTTTCACTGAAAATGATGCATGAAGATGCAGCAAAAGTTATCTGTATTGAATTTTCTGACTTTGTAGAAGACCAGCTTTGCTACATGAATACAGTGTCAATGCTAGCATTGATGTCTAGTTGACTAATTTGCTATTATTGACTAATGAAGCACAATTTTTCACTGTTCCTGTAGGCTCTTTGCCAGAATATTTTTTGTGAGCACCAACACCGCAACTAAAATTGTCCCCATTTATCCTTAAAACAAAGGACATGGCAACCCTAAGGACTTTTATACATGCTAAAGAAGATTCACCTCAAGCATCAAGCCATATAAACAAAACATACATACTACAGAAATCACACCTATTCAAAACGATGCTATTCCTGGTTTTGTCACTTCATAACGTCCAGAGAGGACAACACCTATAAATTTTGTCATGCTGCTTCATATGACTTTGACACCTGGTCTGCCATTCTATACCATAACACAAAGATGTGGAACTTCATTTTACTTTATGATTACATTTGTTCTCTCAAATTACACTCTGATTTGTTATACTCTGGAAGTAATGACTTTTCAAAGGGAGCAACTTCAAATGATATTTGATTGTAATTCATCATCTAGCCAGCAAAATGAGTTAAAATGGATCCTACATACATTTACACCTAATAGATACTGGTCACTTTTGAAGGCTGTTTGTTAACAGATCAATTGCAGTGCCTTTTTTGATACTGATGGTTCACTCTTTATTAAAATCTGATTTGGAGACCAAAAGTGAAACAAATAATGGACAAAAAGTCAGCTCAAGTTTATATACTACCAGCAGCTTCAACACAATAAAGCATAAAATTTGTAAAATGACGTCGTTTTTAAACAAAAAAATAGTGTGCAGCAAATTGTTTATTTACGATGCCTTATTCCCATGACAATGAACCTTAGACAAAATATATGGGCACTTGTGTGCCACTTTGGGAAATTTTCCAAAATAAGCTTTCACTTTGAAATACCAAAAACAAGCTGATTTTACATGGTGGATCTAGCTTTTTGTGCCAGCATCTGTAGCAGAGGTTGGTTGAAATCTCTTTAGTTTCCTTCAACAATTTTGTCAAACAAATTTGAAGAATCTTATCTCATGGAAATATTAAGGAGAACAAACTCCAAAAGACATGATCAAAGCACTATCGAACAAAATGATACACAAAACATTATATACTCACTATGATTGATAAAGATACCCTGTTCCCAGTAGAAATTAAAAATTCTTGTGGGGGAATGGCCTAAAGGTCAAAAGAAATGTTTTGACATTAACTGGACATAATATGATGAAACTAAAATTCACACATTATTTTGTACAGATCACCATAATGTTAATAAGCAGTGGTAGTTTTAGAGAGTATGATAATGTAAGTCCATTCTAGGGATACAATTCCTTGCTTTTTCAATTATATTTTCAATTGCCTTTTTAAAAATTACAAGTTCTGCGACGGGTTCTTCAGCTCTACTATGATGTTGGTCCTGCCCTTCCTGAGATGTAGACTTGAACTGAATTGGCCTACTGTACAGGTTTGTTACTTAGAAATTTGATAAATTCAATAGCTTGACTATCATTTTCTCCTCATTTATTTTTGTTTTCCTTTTTTTACTTCTTGATTATTAGCACCAGTCTTGAACTCTCTTGCTACTAATATTACCAATGCCTTTCTCCATTATAGCATATTTTTGTTATATTCAAGCACAACAAGTGATCAATTACTCAGCAAACCACAACTTAAGTAAGACCCTATGAGCCACGAGTATGCTGCATGGCACTGCAAATAAGGAAATGTAAGTTCCAACGATGAGTAAGTATAGGCATGGATTTAAAGCCTTTTGAATTAAACAGCTTTATTTGATTTAGCTGCTTTCATAAGAATTTGATGATTTCTTGATGTAAATATTCCACTTCCACTTTGTGCATATTTACAAAAACAATTGGCATGGAAGCGCAGGACCTGCACCTCGGGTCACCTTACTTTGAAGCTGGTAACAAGAGATAATTTGATCAAATAGAAAGATAAAAACACTGGCATGTTGGTCATACCAAGAAACTACAAATAAGTTAAATGTCAAATTCAAACATCAATTGATGATTTTTATTATTTACTTAAATTTGCTTGGGGAACATGTGGTTACAATGTCTTGGATGATTTAATTGAATTATAATAGGCGAACATTGTGGGTCCCTTCTTTTACTTGATTATATTGACCTCTACTTCAGTAAAGGTCCCCTTTCTTCTCTTCATATTTTCTTGCTTATACTTTCGAATAACCGTTCATGACTATTTAAATAGTCTGGACTTTTTTGTGAATATTCCCTTTCCAGATGCTTAGATAAACTTCCCATCATACTTTCCAACGGTAAGTAAACCTTACGATTACTGAGGAAAATGTATATACCGGAGTAACGTTACAAACATTGAGTTAAAAACAGATATACTAGGGATAACACTGTACTCTGGGGGAAAACATGACCAACTAGACTCAGTAAAAATCGGGAAGTAGAATTAGCTTGATCATAAAACTGAAGTGATATACTCCAGATATTTTTAATGAATATAAACAGTGTATTGCATAACAATGTTCCATAAAATGACCTGCTAAATTATAAAATCGTTTACACAATCGGTATATCAAGACAGGACTCGCTGTACACCCTGTTTACATCTTCACCATAATATCTTGAGTCACAACTGTTCACTGTCTACTAAGTTACGCCTCCAAATACCTGAACAGCATTGTACAGTCCCTCCTTCAACACAAAATTGAAGGACTCCACATGTGGTCGCACAAAATCTTGAAGGCACTAAAACAAAAAGTGGGAGAGCGTCTTAAGTATTAATTGTGCTATCTTGCTAAGAAAGAATGTTAAGTTATTTTATCAGAACTCGGAATCACCGTCAAAAACGTTAACTCGGTTACAAAGAACACGAATTAGTTGTTGCACCCTCTGTCATCCGCTAGATACAAACTTTTCAGCAGGATTTGGTCTAGTATTTCACAACATCTTCTGTAAATTGTGTCTACCATATCAAACATCAGTCTCAACTCGATGTATGGCTCATCCACATTTGCCATAAAACCGACTTTGAAGTTAGAGATTCAGTAGATCAGTTTGCTACATTAACTACTGGACGGTAAACAAGCATGACAATCAAGGGTCAAAGTTGAACAATTGACAACTATTACCTTGTTTTGAAGCTGTGGTGGCTTACCATAATCCAGTGAAGTCAGATGCCGGAGAGTGGACGCCATATTAATCGAAACCTCGTGGTCCCAAATGCAGCAACGAGGTTGTTGACGATTTTCCTGGGTTCTCCCCCTTGTTATCCAATGACTTCCCCTTGCTTACTCTAAGTCAGTTGGTGGGTGGGGTAGAGCAGAAATAAAGGAAAAGAATACAACAAAGCAGAGCAGAATGGAACAGAAAATAATAGCACATGAAAAAACATTATAGATTACCAAATAACAGACTCGATTAGCGTTAAACAAAGTCAAAAACAATAGAATAGAATAAAATATATGGCGTCCATTTCTCTATTTATAACATGGAAAGGACCAACCAATTTAGCATACTATTAGTTGGCGCTGCTACTACTAGTTTAGTAGCACGAAAAACAGTAGAAAGAAAGAGATAAACAAAAAAAATTCTCTCAAATTATTGACACTCTAAATAACAAGGTTGAGATAAAACGGACGAAAGTTAATATCAATAACGTCCGAGTTGATTGCAGTGGTTTGATCAGTTTTCCAAAATGTCATTGGGCAGTTCAACAATTGACAAATTGCTAAAGATGGTTTGCGCGTTCATTGAAGTGTTAGATAATTACACATCTCTTTGGTTTAGGGTCAACTAGTGCCTTGTCTTCATACCTCCAGCCAAGAACAGTGCTTTAGTAATGGCGTCAGCTAAACGGGTTTTCATTTTAAAATAGTACTTTCAGTGTAAGCTCATTCATTTATTTCAATGTATTGAATTATTTTAATTATGTCGTACAAATGCCTGTGCTTGATTCAAAACTATTTAGTAGCAATTCACATGCCTCGATATCATTGCAATATTGCAAAAATTAAATTTCTGGACTAATCATAGTATGCAGCAGTCATCCCTTTTTGAAATGTTTTTCGTAGTTTTTAGTTAAGCTTTATAGTCCTATTTTTTGGAACATAAGTCTAAACAAAAGAAAGAAATAGAATATATTTTGTACTAACGACCAATAGCTCTGTTTTTCGTTCCTGAATCGAGTTTACTGGGAACCCCAAATCTGAGAAACTCGCCACACTTCTCTGGTATGTTGTTAAACGATTAGGTTCAAACTGTATATGACAAGGCTGAAATTGACAGATTGTGAAAGGATTAAGTCAACTGACCCTTCGCTTTGGTTGGAGTAAGCCAATTTGGGTGATCACACCATTTTTTATCCTCGTCGTACCCCGCTCACAATATTACGTCTGTCCCCTGCAGTGCTGACATACAGAAAACCTTTTTGAACTGCTGAGTCAATCGTGCCTCTTCATTATTTAACTTAATAAAATTCAGGAAACTCTTATTGGACAACAAGGTCATTGATCGCAAATCGTACAGCCAAAGAGAGCTGCTCCTTAGTCCTCATATCCGTACACTCACACGTCTCGACGGCAAAATATTGGGTTTTTGGTCAACGATATACGAAAGCCGAATAGTGTCCGACTTCCTGTAATCTACGCTATCAGAAAGAGTGACAAAAAGCATTTATCCTGTGATTTTGGCCAAATCAGCCGCAGAAGGTTGTGACGTAAAATGACCGAAAGGCCATTAGACATGCTTACAGTTATGGAGAGACAGCAAATTTGAGCAATTTCTGTCAAGAAACCGAGTCCTAACCAACGTTTCTAGAAATATTTAAAGTCTAATGACAAAAATATTTTTTTCTTCCATCCCATATCTGGGCTCTTACCATGAAGACTTGTATAATGAGAAATTGCATATAACGATGTAAACATTATATTTGTGATATCATTGGATTGCATCTCTAAGCTGCACAAGACCTCAACGTGATTTAGAAATGATTGTAACAACCATTGGTTTTTTACTTTGCAACTGAAATGTTTTAGCTGCTGACGTTTAGTGCAGGTTCACAAAGACTTTGAAAAGCCAACTGTTGAACTCGTTCCTCAAGGACTCCAGCATATCTTAGTAACTTTTATCTCATTATATAATTTTTTAATCAGTCATTTTAGCAAATTCTGTTGTAAATAGTATCTGAAAAACCATGATGGAAGATCCTATTAAAGTAAATAAATAAATAAATAAATAAATAAATAAATAAATAAGTTAAGAAAGTGGCGTCTAAGTGTTGCACAGAGGCAGTGACTTATCTTTTGAATCAAGTTACAACTAAAAGGAATCTAAGAGCGCTAACCTCCACCAAGATGTAGTGTCATTCGGACGAGAAATAGTCCTAAAACCCCAGCAACCTACTCAGTTGCCACAACTTACCCTAAAAATGTGTCTCTACCTCAAGCATATCTATCTCCTTCCTTACAATAGATGACACACTTTCTTCAGAATTCTTGATCCTGAAAATGTATCCTTAGATATGAAGGTTATGATGATAACAGTCCTAAAGTCCAGAATTTATCATTTTCCCCAACATCGGCGATTTTGACTTGTTCTTGGACTCACTCCGCATGAGCAGTAGTGATAAATGCTAAACTTGACATACCCAATTTCCACTTTTGGAGGAATGATATCACCCTATAAGAAATATTCTAAGATCTTGCTTTAGACACTTTGAAGTGTTTTGATCTGTCAACGTCTTGTGGACACAGATCTTAAATTAAAGAAGATATGTCAGAACTGGTGCTGTTCTACAGAATTTCTTTAATCATTCCCAGTAGAGCCTCTTTTCGTTGTAGGATCTTATCGTGTCTGGCGTTATAAGCTCTTTCTAATCTATGTTTTGAAATATTCTTAGTTCAGCAACTATTGGGTAAAACCGTTTGAGTCTCAACATGAGGACCTGGGTATTGACTGTGGGTGAGACGTTCTTAAAGGAAGGATTGCAATATCACTTTGTGTTTACCGTCTTTTTTAGAGCCTACGGACGTACTTGTGGTAGAATATAAGATATACTATTTAAGTGTTTGTTGTATTTAGGGGCTAAGTAGTTTCATTTATTACACAAAATGTGGTTTTGATATCCTTGCCTATCAAGAAAGTTTTTGATTTAATAGTTGAATGTGTGTGCATTTGTCTAGCAGTGTTTAGGTATTTTTGGGGGTCTTGATGTCAACACTTTCAACAACTTATAAACTCTGTGAGTTGCAATAGTATGGACGAAAACAGTCTCTTTCTACTATAGCAAAATCTGTGATTTTGTATGTACATTTCACGTGCTCGCTTGCTTGCTTATCCTCTAACCACTGTGTTCACTACATACGTCATTACCACACAACTCTCTGGTGTTCGTCTTCTATCTGTCTCAAAATTTGCTTTAATTCTTCCATTCATATGGCAGCATAGCCTACATATTGCACCTTGTACACTGTGTTCTTCTTTTTAGTCATGGGAACCGTGTCTTGATGGCCTTACAGCACTTTCCGCAGAGAGAAGTCTGAGACAAACAAAATTGAATGTTGTGTTGTCTTAGAATTTAGTTGATCTTTTCACTCTTATCCTTGGCATGAGGGAGATCCATGCATTGCATTGGCTCTCTTTTTCTTCTCCTTTGTATACTTTGTTCTATTTAGGGCCCTGTGGATGTTGTTTAGTTAATATATGTCGGATAGGAGAACGTCTTTTAGGTGTTCTCATGCTCTTTTTATTCAACAGGTTCTGATATGACATTTGAGGTCTTTTCAACCAGGGTAATGAGGACACTTTTTCGAACCGAATTTGGATGTTCAAATATTCATCTATGTGGATCCCTCTCCCTTGGACTAATGCACTACGGATTTGGAAAACACTTTACATGGTTCCAAGAGAACTTGATTCCTCTCAGTTGCGGCTTAATACAAGATAGGCAACAGGATATTTAAATAGCAGTGAAAACCAAGATACCTTTAAGGAAACATGTTTTGTGTGGAATGACTCTTCCACGTCATTCTTCTATTTATGCTCTTATATTCATTATCTGTTTCATTGACACTCTACACATTGATGTAAATAGTAATTTTATATCTGTTTATGGTTATCAAGCAACCTCAGACCAGAAAACACAGTTGATTAATCGAGTTGCCAAAACATCTCTTTTTATCGTTTGGCCGCTAAATCATTTCGAAAATCATAAAAAGTACTCTACAATAATAGCCCACTCAACAAATGCTGCTAAAATTGTACAATCCCCGAACTGGGAAAATTCGGGTATTGTTTATTAGCAATTTATAAACTACATTCAATGATAACTACTTGTAATAAACATAACATATTAGGTCCCATTTTTCCATATATTGTAGATACTGTCTAAGTACATTAAATCGCTATCTAAAAATGAGAAATATAAAGATTTGAAGGATTATAAAATTATACATTTCAAATCATCTCCATGAAACTTAACTTACTAAAGCATATAGTTGAACCCAGATATTGGAATCCAATGAGTGCTAGGGAAAGTTATCATATCATGTCATCATTCTTTAGTGAACAACATGTGCTTTCAAGTTCAAGAACGTCTTGTCATACGAATAGTGCTTTTTATGTGTGATAATGGGCTTCTGTCTGTGCCTCCCGTCTGTCACTTTCTCTCATCTGTCCCTGTCTCTTTTCTATTTGTACTTCCTCCTTGTCTATTTCTACGCTCTGTTTGTGCTTTTCTTCCGTTTATTCCATTGTTCAGTCTGTGCATCCATCCTGTCTGTGGCTCCCCTCCTAAATTTCAGATGATTCCAGAATCTCTGTTATAGACACACGGTATTTAATTGCACAGGCAATTGTCAATGAATTTTAACCAATTTCACAGCTGCTTAGGCTACTACAGCCAGCAGCCCACTGTCTCCTTTGCCTGTACTACAGTATTATGTTTTGTCCTTAAGAAGCAAGTTATTCTAGATAATGCGAGGATTCATTTGATTATCAGCTGGATATATCGTTATGAATAGTTATTAACAATTGGAAGCGATCAAGTAAGAAATATTAAGCTTTCCATGATTTTTGCATTGATAAAAGGACAAAAACAATTTTGATAACATGATACAATTCCGGAATTATGCAACAAATTTTCAATTCTTATTGTAAAACTCTCTTGAAGTAGGACTTTTTCCTTTTTCTTTCTATTAGTTTTCCTTAGCTTTCCATTAAATTATTCTTCTATTTTGGCTATTTATCTTTGTTATTTGTTTTCTACAAGCTTTAAATAATACACTGATCACATTTTCCATCCTGCTTACACCTTTCTGTACTCTCCCGTAAACTTTAGAGATAATATGCATAAGCAATCCTCTGTAGTCGCATCTCCTTCTATTCATTCGATTTTCAATCTTTTTTTGAATTGACGCATCAGTTTCAACATTTGTCTGTTTTACCCCAGACGTTGAGGTGCAAATTTATCGTTTTATGTAGTCAGATTAAGATATTTATTAAAGTAATCCCTAAACTGCTTTGATAAAGAGAAAACTTAAAGGCCATTCGATTTTGCTACAAGTTTCAAGTAATTATAGCAGACAGCCAATAGAATGTACCTGGTAACTGTCATTTAACTGGTATGCCCTGTCCAAAAAGTATAATGTTATCAGAAGGATAAATGGCAAATATGAAGAAAATCTAATCCGACGTCAGAAATTTCCAACGACGTTACGTACTCCTACAAGGAAGGTGGGGAATTGGGTTGGGGTGGGGTGGGGTAGAGAATTCGGATGCGAACACTCTTGTATTGGAATAATAAAAATCACGGACTTCTTATATGAATTATCGTTCGGGAACTATACTACGATTCCGTAACAAGAAGCTAGCTTCCTTAAACAGGCCTGCTATTGTTAACAAGCTCTACCTTGATAATACCAACACTAAACTATTATGAGTGACACTAAAGTCGACAACGAACAAGTCAATTCCAGTTTGCTAAACAGACATGATAAATGGGTCATGGCATTGGGTTTGCATTCTATACTCATAACTTAAGTAACTGCTCTATGTCCCCAGTACAAACTAATCTATCTTCCGTGTCCTACCTTCATAATTAGACACATACATTTAAATCTTTACGTCTTTTGTGACCCTATTTTTCACCTTTTAATATCCTGTTCTAGTCTGGAGATGCAGAAAGTGTTCCACAAGCACAAAAATCGCCCACATTTAACAAGGTCCAAGAAGTTAAAAAATAGCTGAGAAAAATTGTTACACAATTTGGATTTTAACAAGTTTGACTTTGACAAAAGCTTTGTAAAGTAGTAAACTGTCTTCATATTTATAAAAGCTCTACAATGATTATATCCTATTCACTAATGAAGGATATGAGGATGGTCGATGACTTTATTGGAAAGTTCCTGTCTTCTAAAATTGACCCTTCTATGGGGTCTCCTTCTGTTCATTGGTCGTTGTCTCTGATATTTATTTCACGTGTTCTGACGCGAAATAACTAACAACTTATCTTGATAGGATCCGTGCTGACGAACCTGCAGACTGGTGTTCCTATACCAACACGAAAGTGGAACGCAACTACCATTGACGCTACTCTCTTGTGTTATTTTTTACGAGTAGAACGTCAAAACACTGGTCTGGTTCCCGCGAATAAGAAGCACAGGAGGAAGATCATTGGATAGCACTTCGAGCCAACTCATATACATCAATGATGTCACCACCGATTTCTTTGGTATTGGCAAGGTAAGAACAATAAGCTTGGCGTCAAAAGAATGCTCTCGTAGAAGTTCACCCAGTCGAATCTGACGTAGAGTTTTCTTATCTAGTCCATGATTCTCTTCGGCAAGATGCTCACCTTTTCTGTACCGACCGAACGCTTTGATACTCTCTTCCTTTGGCGTTTTGTTAATGCCTCTAAATTCAACGACACTGGAAAAATCAATCCTAAACTTCTTTAGGAGATTGGCCATTCTAACTTGGTTGGCTTTGATTTTCTTGTCAGAAGCTGGTGTAAATATCCTCATACGGCATCCACGCCAATGGGAACTCAATGAAATGAGATGAGGCACAAGGATAGTCAAGCCTCCATCGTCATACAACCACCAAACGTCGATGGTTCCCTTCTTCTTCTTATCAAAAGCAATCACAATTTCTGGGTTGCTTGGAGTAGAAGCTGGCTGGGCCTTATTTGTTGGAGTGTTATCACTTTCCTCGCTCGTAGAAGACCTTTCGCCCTGACGCTGACCAAACTGAGATTCGTCCCAGTCTTCAGTGTACCAATCCGGTTCACGATTAGCAAAGATGTCGTCAAATTCATCTTCTATGTCTTCAGTGATATCAAAACCATCTTGAAGTCTGAGAATAGCCACACCGAAATTCAAGTCAAATGCATCATGGATGATTCCTACGTATTCCTCGACAGCATTTCTTGAACTGGATTGCCATCTTTTCATGTATCCAATCATAAGAGTGTTAGGTTTCAGCTTGCCCAGACCACAACACTGTAAGAGTGAGCGGGCACCATCACGAAGGGAGACACCTGAAAATAAAAATAGGAACTTAAAAAGATAAAAAAGCAAAAACAGATGACATACAAGGTTTAGCTTTTTGCGATACTAACAATCTTCCTGTTGTCAGTATTCCAAGGAACCACTATTTGAAACATTAAAAAGTGTTTATTTCTTGACATATATATAAATATATAGTTCGAGCCCGGTCGGTTCCCACAATAGCTGCACTAAGTGGGAGCCGACCGGGCTCGAACTTGCAAC
>JANTCA010033057.1:0-21044 GCA_024741275.1 Chironex yamaguchii | reverse complement strand
TAAAGCCTTTTATAAGGGCACAAAGAAAGCATTTAAAAGGGCATATATAGTATTAGTAGTGATTGTAGTATTGATAGTAGTAGTAGTAGTATTAGTAGTAGTAGGTGTAGTAATAGTAGTAGTTGCAGCAGTAGTAATAGTAGTAGTGGTAGTAGTAGTAGTAGTAGTAGTAGCAGTAGTAGTAGTAGTAGTAGTAGTAGTAGTAGTGATAGTAATAGTTTTAGTAGTATTGGTAGTAGTAGTAGTAATATTAGTAGTAGTAGTAATGTATGTAGTAGTAGTAGTAGTAGTAGTAGTAGTAGTAATTGTAGTAGTGGTAGTAGTAGTAGTAGTTGTAGTAGTAGCAGTAGCTTTTGTTGTAGTAGAAGCTGTAGTAGTATTAGTGAGAGGAGTGTTAATGGCGTTAGTACTAATACTGATAGTTTTATTGGTTGGGGTTTTGTAGTGTTTATTGGTAATATTAGCTTAAGTAGAAGTAGCAGTTGTAGTTGGAGCAGCTGTTGCAGTAACAGTAGCTATAGTAATTCCGGTAATATATGTTATAGAAGTGGTATTGGTATCTTTAATTTCAGTAACAGTCGTAATTGTAGTAGTAATAGTGGTAGCGGTAGTAGTGGTAATAGTAGTGGTAGTAGTAGGCATTGGATTAGTTTCTCTGGTTTTAGAAGCAGTACTAATATCATTACAAGTTGAAGTATTAAAATTGGTTGTAGCAGTAGTAAGAGAAAAATTGTAGTAAGAGAAGAATGTAATGAATTGTAGTAATGTAGGTTACTGTAACAAGTGTAGTATTAACGATACTACTATCGAAACTAGTACTTGTACTATTGGTTAGTTTGGTAATACTGGCAGTAGTAGTCGTTCTAGTTGTAGTAGCAATAGTAGTTGTATTAGAATTTTTAATTGTAATGTAATATTAAAATTTTCATAAGTATTACCATATGGTGGAGAGGTAGAATTGCCATCCAATACGTTGTTCATTAGGCATGCTTTCAAATAGTCTCTTAAAGCCGTCGTCTTGTTGCTCTGCTTGCTTGTTTATGGGATCCTGTTTTAGCCATTTATTCTTTATTGACTCTCATGAGTATTTGTGTTAGATCGTTCCAATTTATTTGTAGAAATATTTGAAACATCCATGGCTGTTGCTAATGCTACGCTGTCCATAGCGATGTTGTGGTATCGTAAATCGTAAATTTAGAAAGCTGTAAAACTGAAGCATGATGAACAATATTTCAGTCGAAGTTAACCCACAAAATCGAAGTTTTTCTAGGCTTAGAATCTTGATTTGAACCAACTACATTGATTCTAAATATACGTTCTTAACACGGTAGTCGTATCAAAATATCCACTGTTTGGCAACACCGTTCATGAAGCACTCGCCTGAACTAGTCGGTAGCCTTTGTTTACATATGGTAAAACCAGAGTGAGACCAACAGAACAAAAAAAACTGATATGTACATGAAACATAACTTATATAATGTGCCGTGGTATAAAAATATGCTATATCGCACCATAGAAATGTCAACTTTTACTGAGGATGCGAAAGCGGAAGATTTTTGTCCTGAGATTGTACAATAGCGCACACTCAAACACGTCCTTGCCTCCCTTGCAAATACGCCGTGCCCTAAGATATTCGTTTAGTTTTGCTATAGAAAAGACAGCTACAGAAAAAGAACATTCGCTCTCATTTGTGCAACCTGAACATTTTCATGGAAAGTCAAAATGACATACAAAACGATCTTAGCGTTCGCTTGACACTTGAACGATAGTAATATTATCCGAATCTTAGCAGCTTATTTCATTATTTGTTACAGAGGAAGCTCAAACCTCAACTCAACCAGGTCGTTCATTCATCATTAGGACACTTTTCAATTCCTTGGACAAAAGGAATAGGTACAAGTTGTAACAATAAGAAACATATCACTTGTAACGTTGGGCTTCTGTAACATTTAAATTATCTCTGGTGTCTGGTCGTCATGAGATGATAATTCACAACCAAGTTACCTACCCATTTTTTTGCATTGTGCAAACTGAAATTCGGCGCAAATGTATACTTTAAAACCTTATCCACATTTTTGCATGGCGTAAATAACAAATAACCTTACCCGGCAATTTTCGTAAAGTCAACTATTGAATGTTAGAGTAATGCAATAAAGATCTAAGCATTTGCATACCATTTCAGCTATTGCCATTCCAAGTTTTTACAACTTTCATTTAATTTTCCCTGTCATATTTCACGTCAGCTAAAAAAACAGAAGGACCTACCTTTTGTAGCCTTCTTCTCTGAACACTGCTGCCTGATTTCTGTTCAGAAATAGTAATAATGAGTTTAAATCAGGATGACGATTGACTTGATGGTCTCAAATGCTCAGCGACCTGTGCTGTCCCCAGCTATGCTGAAGGTAGAAATTCAAGTACTGGTGTTTAGTGGCACGTTTCATCTGGAGGCAGTACGTGGTAAATTTATTACTAATTGGGTGTGCCACGACGTATAGCCACAGGAGGGCCAGTTGCCGATTCCTGTAAATCAAGACATATTTTCGACAAAGGTTGCTGATGATGCTTGAAAAATCTTTCTCTCTTCTTTGGTGCTTAAGACACCTAGATTAATTGTTTGAATAGCTTTCATCTTGATCTCTGTCCACGAAATGTTGCAAAGAAGTAAACTATGTCCTTAGGTAAAAGCGGAGAGAGCAAAAATGCCCCCCGGTTGCGATGCAGTAGTGCATCAGCACTGTGATCGTTGACCTCTAGAGGTCTTTGCACTAGGTCATCAGTCTTTTCCTTCTATTCATGACGACGATGAATGAACTTAAAGGTATTCCATTGAAAAAGTTTTGTATTCTTTTGACTTCGTGAAAGAACATAATGCTTCTACGGATGGCCCCTTGTCGTCGACTTCAGCATGCCGTAAAGTGTAGCTAGCAGATTGATTGAAGATGGTATACATGGAGTGTGTGTATCTTTAAAAGACCATGTTTACTATATTCTCGGCTTCCAAACAGCTATTAAGTTATAATAAGATTGTTATCGACGTATGTCGCTGTAATCTTCATTACGTTTAAAATATATCTATTATAGCTACATTCTTGGTATAATAAACGTGACCGTAACTCCGGTAATAGTTGAAACTACTGAGTTTTAAGTACATTGTGACATTCTGAAAGAATTTTTTTCTGACGTTAGTAAACACTATTTACTTTATTATCTTTCTAACATTTGAATAGACCGCATGTAAAGTGAAAGAAGAATAGAATGTTTTTGCTGGTTTCACTGTCCCTTTTATTTTTGTTCTCTGCAAAAACAAATTAGCTCGTTCAAAAGTGATGTGCTGAGTATTTGTTATCTAATGTTATTATATGCTGAGTATTTGTTATCTAATGCTAACAAACTATTGTTTCAGGACTCTAATTTGGTGTAATTAGCATCCATTGTTCAAGCAAAGCACTTTTCAATTTATTTTCCATGTAGCACCATTTTAGCTTGTAATATATCGTGTAGACAACAGTGAACTTAGGAGTCTACATTACGCAAACAATTTCTACCAGTTTTCAGGAGGCAAAATTGATTACTTATGGTCAGAAAAATGTGTGAATTGGCAGTAGCTCAAAACCAAGTCATTTTTTACGCAGTCAGATGTTTAGAGAAAATATGTTTGAGCTAATATTGTAAATTATAAAGTTAAGCTTATGTTGTATACAAATAATATGTGAGTATTTCAATAAAACTAAGCAGATTTTCCTTCAATTGTTGCATATATTTTTGGTATATGATAAAATGCTAACATATGCCCTTCTCAGAACTAAGATGTTACTTAGATCAAGCTTGCATTTTTGTTACAAATGTAATAAGACCAAAAGGCATATGTTAAAGTCTTTGTGAGCTTCTGTGAGCCTTTACAGTGACTACAAGGAAAAGGTTAATTGATCAGAATATAAATGAAACACCAACCTGTACTAAAAATTAAGTATTAAGGAATATCTAATTAGACGACTAACGGTACAACTTGCAATGTTAGAGACTGGCGATGAGAACTTTGAAGAGATTCTCGTCATAGAAAACCAATCAGTGTTATCGTTATCGAGGAGAAAAGGGAGGGTCTATTACAAGCTATTTTAATAATCTGTATAAACAGGCAGAACTAATAGCAAAACAGGCGGGTAAAAGACACAGGAGAATATTGTCATGTTATTCTGGAAATGATATTCATTGTATCTAAACAGAACTAGTTCTCAAGTTTATTTACTGCCTTTTTTACTCATATCTTACTAAAAACAGAAGAGCTACAATATTCGACTCTGCAGGAGCTACAACTGCAGTTGACCCAAGTGAGACTTTCAAGATATTTCTTTTCCAAACATGAAGTCCAAAAAATGAACTGATCGAGGAAAATTTTGGCAGTTATCCTGAAGTCGTTCTTTGAAGGAGAGTGGCTAAGAATGCCTAAGAAATATACGTTTAGGACCGTGTTAAGTTAAGCAAAATTATTTTTTTTCCAGGTATTAATACAGTGTTATCTATTTACTGCAAACCGTTATTGAAAGGCCTTCAATTCAATAGCCTTAAGACAGTCGGCAGTATAAAAGTTCCATCAAAATTGGTTAAGTCTCGAGGTTTTTTAATATGCCGAATGAGACATCTTCAAACACAATATAGACGATAAAAGCATCCCTGCCTTTTTCAAATATTTGTTTAAATTGTTATCAAAATTGTTCAGATGGCTTTGTCTGGTAAGCTTATAGTATGCGTACGAGGAATTTGAATGAGCATTACCTGAACATTGCATACAGACTGCAATTGTTTGGACGTTACATTACAGTTATGGCTAGGAATTTAACATAACTTTATCCATTGTCAACGTTAACAAAAAAGCAGTAATAAGGTTTCAATATAATGGCCACTTTTAAAAGACAGTAAAGACCATAATCCAGCTTTAATTAATGTGCACAAAGGACACTAATGGTCTTTAATCAACCTGCATTATATACATTGTTGTTCAAGATTACATTATTAGCAGATAACTGAAAACAAAATTAACTGAAATAAAACACAGGAATGTCTAGCCACAAAGAAAAAAAAGCATTTACGTTTGTTTTGCTTGTAACACAACGGTGCCTCATGTTTTGATGTTACATTGCACCAAAGAAGCAATAGTTATCAATTTTACATCGTAATAAGAGAATAACGTTTATATGTTGATCGTTGAGGTCATGTGAGCCTGTTGTTTTTATCAGCACAGTACGAAGCTAACTTCAAAATGAGTTCATGACAAGAAGCACGAAAAGGAGTTTACAGATGTCTTAGTTCTGTCTTTATCTAAGCCATAGCATCTTCGTGCTTTCTGAATTCCAAAAGGATTCCCCTCTCTGGGAAACTGTTTTGTCATTGTTATAAAGACAAATTTCCGAGTGACAACTGGAAACATAAGACATTTTTATCTGTAACTATTTTCATATATAAAGCACATCAAATTCAGTGTATACAAATAATTACAACAACTAAAACATATTTATGACAATAATAAAAATCTTCATTCTGCTCTAATGAAGGAAAAAATAAACTGCTAAACACGTAGTGTTATCAAATTTGTAGCAAAGGACAAATGGTAAACCAACAGAAGTAAAAGAAAAATAGAAAATGTAAAGAAGAATGACGAAAAAAAGTTAAACTGAGGACAGAAGTAGTGCGGACTAATTTTTACTGAAGCTTTGCCTCAGCTAAAAAATAAGTAAGTTTTCCCGATAAATCTGAAAAACGTTTGGATGAGACAGTATATTCTATTTATTAATTAAAGTTTTGAATATTTTTTCTTTTATACTGCATAGCTATGTTCCATTACCATCCTATCAAATTGCTTACCTAGGTAAGATGAACTGCTAACGAGCAAAAATAAGCTGTAGAACAAAGTCTAATAAATTCTAATCTTTTCAATAATTTACCTCTTGAAAATTTTCCAGCTTTCTTTTGGTACAATGTTTCTCTTTTCTGCCCTCAATACTTTTTTAGACTCCCTAGGAACTATTTACAATAGGGGCTGTGCATTTCTCTAACGAACTTCACTGAATGATGTTAGGAGAATACACAGTCCTTGTCTTCTGCATGCTGTAGGTCATACCCTAACCAAACATTATTTTTAACTGACTAAACTGATGGATCTTGTGACTTTTGCAAATAGCTTTTACAAAATCGACCTGCTAAAGTTTAATGGAAGCAGTGTTAGGGTTTATGCGAATTTATATACTACAATGAAAATGGTTTAAAACGATCCTTATGTAAACCATCCTTAGGGGTTTTTTTGTTTTTTGTGTTAATGTGTTCATCTAAGAGGGTAGCAACTTTTAAGCACTGAAATTGATGTGAGGATACACAAAGGAAAGGTATGTGCTCCTATGGATAGTGACCAACATGATAGAACTCGAAACCATATTCAAAAAGGAAGAATTTGCATAATTTGAAGAATTTGAAGTCGCACTCACGTCAACAATACTTTATTGATGAAATACTTGAAAACTAGACTTTAACGCCATCGTTCGATAGCTAAATATCAGATAAGAAGCATTGTTATACAATTAATTTAGATATATGAATAGGCATAAGAACACCCCTTAAAGAACTACCCGTGCACTGAATGTCTCCTAATAATTAAGAGAGCAAGTCCTGAACCCAACCCAATTCAGAACGCTAAGGGAAGTTAAACAAAGGCTTAAAAGTCATATTCGCTGACAGTTATGAAAGTGTAGTTGGGTAGCATGACTCACGATTTATATGTTTTTAATAAAAGCGCCTTTATCTACTCCCTAATGCAATCTTGAACTAAAGCATTGCATTCATGAAATTTACGACTTGCAGTGTTGTTTACATGAAATACCTGTGCCTACTTACATGCAAGTTCCTTTTTCAGCAAAACAAAGGAACAATTCTAATTATGCATCTAAATTTCATTGAGCTTTATCAATGGCAGTCGAAACTAAGAGCAGATTTCAAACAGGAAATAAACGTTTTAAATTAATTTCTGTAATGTAGTATTGTAAAATGCTGTAAGAATGTGACGTAGCATTTGGAAGTTACTTGCAATATGGACTGAACAAAATAAAGGTCTTAACCCCGAGCTATTTGATCCTAAAAAGAAGTGCCCAAAAGAACAGGGGTTGCTTTCGACGGATTACAGAGAAAGGCAGGGGATACTAATTAAGGCTTTACTACTTGTAAAGATTGGCAGTATACACCTGTATCTAAAGTGGTTTACAAGCAGAACGAATCGCGTGTCCACAACCATTTGGAGCAATGCTTTATTCAGACCAAACGAGCTAGATATATTTAGAGTTAGGGGAATTAAGTCTAACATACTCACTTGTCTAACCTGACAGTGTGAGTTATGTTTAAATATGACTAAAGTGTTCTGTATTTGTTTCGCATAAAACCACAAAATCTCACTTATTGTCAAGTTCCTGCTCTTAACTCTGAAGCAACACTATTGCTTCTTGGACTATTCAAAAACATTTAATCCATGACTGAGATTTCCGGCGCTAAACAAACCTGTACATCTGATCGATTTGATTTCAACAACCAAGAAACCTAAGTAAGAACAGCAATACAGATTGTTTACATATTAGCAAGAGAGGAGTGCAAGGATGCATCACACAAGTCACAAACTTGCATTTTTATTCTATGGTTGCATCTTATGTCTTTCAAATTTTATACAGCATGTCTAAGCCGTTTTCCAACACGTAAGGTTGTCTTAGGCATTGGTGAAAAACGTGCAAGTAGAAACGCTAATAATCTATATTACTCCAATATCCCTGAGACAGTAGATGAACCGTCTGCGCCGTAAACTAGAGGACATTTGTTTAAAGCCACAGGTTTTGCGCCTTCCCTTAAAGTGATTCGCCAAATCGTGAAAAAGTGACTTTGGTCATATTTGCAGGTAATAGGTATGACCAAGAAGATTCTCTTTTCCAAGATCAACTTGGATTATAGATGCTTCCTCAAATTTAAACTCACTTGGTAGTGGAACGTGATATGATTATTTGCATGAACAACATCTGGAAAGGTGAGAGATGAAACCTCCTAAGCAAATGTAGATTAATCGATGGCGTCATCTTTGTTAGTTCAATTTTACAACAATGCCAATTTTTATGCTAACAGATTTTTTAGAATAGTCCCATCAGATAATGGCTATTGCTATTACTCAGATATGAATATGAACAACTCGTTCTGCACCATATTTAAACTACACAATGTGTAAAAATTGCATCATAGACTTGACGAGTCTTATTGACAAGGAGAAAAAGGAATTTACAAGATTAAATGAGTGTAGAGAGGCTGCAAGCTTCTAATTTTGTACCCAGAAACTAGGTCACGTGCATTATTGTAGTTCTTAACTGCTTGTTCGCAAAACTTGCATAACCATTATTCAATAAGAATGCAAGGGAGGGGGAAGGATTCTTATGTTGGGGGGGCCACATGTCTGATGAAATTAAGTTTTAGTATCATCAGAAAACCTATCATAACTTGGCTTGAGGGGTGAAAATTTGGCAAAAATAATAACTCCATATTGCTGGAGATTGCATTGAAAACCATATTAAACTCAGAGAAATAAGAGACATTTCTACCTCCTTTTGGTATAATTCTGCAAAACAACATAAATTGCAGAATAGCCCATACTGTCAGCTACACTGAGTACCTTACAACGGGTACACTGAGTAGCTCATTTGTTTGCTCTTATGTAAGTCTCCGTCTCGAATTGTTCCACAATATGCCCTTCGAGTACCGCTTTCTTGGCTGCTACATTTATTTCATCAAGGCGATCTTCGAAAACCATCATGACGAGGCCTTGTACAGAACTAGAAGTAAACAGTGTCTTTAAAAAACACATTAAACAACGAAAACGTATATCCTCTGTTTTCATTTGACCTGTCCTCACTTTATTTGCAATTTTACAAAGATATATTTACAAAGATTTCTTTTGAAAAATCTTTGGGTAGCAAGGCCCCCTTGGCCTTCCCCCGCCCCAACCGCCCATGAATTGTAAGTGATGAATCTGCAAGGTCCTAGTAATTTGAAGTTAGACTCCAAGCTTTGAAAGTGTTTCTAATATCTACGGCATCGAATCAGCGACTCATTCTAGATACTGTTTCTCCGATCCGTAGTGTTTTTCATGTTGTTAAGCCAACATGTTTGGTGGCAGAATTATTGTTTTCGAGGTTGTAGGTTTCCAAAAGCTACCCTACACAAATTATCATGTATGTAGTTAAATGAAGCAGAGATGGAAATTCGTCTATTGGCTGTAAAAGTTCTCTATTCAGTTACACTCAGTCAACAAATAAGTACTTTTTTGCATGGTTCTATAACGCAATAGAGGCTTAAAATTTAAAGGAAAGACACTAAATTTTCTTTCGGTGTAAAACGTAAGCTTCTAATGCAGTCACACACAGGCACACAAAGGCACATACAGAGGGACATACAAAGACACATACAGTCAGATATACACAAGGAAATATGCACAGACATACATAGACCCAGACACACACACTGAAACTTGGACACACACGGAAAAATTTCAAATTTTGCTTCAAAGTGTTACTGAGTTTATGTCAAGGCCATGAAACTTCAAATCATAGTCATCAGAAATGGTATTTTAGAAAATATGTGATAAGCATAATTTATAGCCACATTGAAGTAAATGGATGGTGAGTTTACCTTTCTTCAACTTATCCGTTATTTACAAGGCTCAATAATTAGTACTGTTCAGGTTAAGCTCAAACGTTTCTTTGCTTTGCACAACATGAAAATAAAACTCCGAATGTCAAATGAAATATTTTGGCATTTGAAATGGCTTTTCAGGAGCCAAGGTGAAACGGAGTCTGAATTTATCTATGCAAGGAGCTACGTCTCGATAACCTGCACGTTACATCGGAGTATTTGCTGGTAGTTTAATCTGTTTAATCCCTTACAGACTTAAGTTAGTGAAAGATTGATCGACAGATTGATATGTTGCAGAAACTAGTTTCGCAAGGCCGAATCAGCACGGTTAGTATATGATCAGGTTCAATTACCTATGGTTCCAAATTTTCATTATGGCATAGAAATACTTGCATATAGTTATAGTCATTATAGCAGCATAAAAACGGCATGAGTTCTGTGGGCGTGAAAAGTTTAGAATAGTTGTCTTTTATCAGAGTGAATAATAGCGATATTTCGCACCATACCTTTTGTAATGTATTTTTCCTGAGATCAATACAAGTAATCAAGAATACTATGTTCCTTTGTCGTTCAAATGTACATCATATGACATCATGAACGTGCGTTGTGTCGCTGGAAACAGTTATAGGTGTGCAATACTCGGTTTCACAAACTAGAAGGACAACGGGATCTCTGGCGGAAGATCTTTTCAGGGGGTGCAGGGGAGGACTCAGTCTGTCGCAACTGTTGCTCAAGCAACAGCCAGAATTTGTATCAAATATCTGATTAGGAAAAAATAAAGTATGACCTTTTTGCCAAAGTGTAATAATTCTGGCAAAAAATCAACACGAACTAGTGTTCGAAGAAATTTTGAAACTAGGTATACCGTAGATTTGAAATTTAATGGAACAGAGGATTGGTTCTGCAGCCAATGGGGATATTGCAAGATTCCGTTTAGTCGAATGAACGCCAAGTTTATTCAAAAATTGTAGGAGCGACAGTGGGTCCAGTTTTTAACTCACGGTTAATTCCTTTGTAAAAGTGAATAAACGGAGTTATCCAAAATGGTTGAGTGTGAACTTGTTAGTGACGCTGCAATTTTACCACAATGCTTTTGGTCGAGTGGAAATTCGATTGTTTTGTTAGTGCAGCCCATCATCTCATCATGAGGAGAATCAATTGGCATTAATGGAGTGGAGTATGTCATGTCATCATTGGAAGAACCCATCAGGATCAATGGCAGTGGCTGCTGGTGGGATTTTTTCTTGAGGGTGTATGTGTGTCAAATTTCAGATTTGGGTGTGATCCAATATAGTTACAGGTGCCACGCCCCTATTTTGTATTAGAGATGTTAAATGAGAACAAAAGACTCAAATGACAATCTATAGCCAATAGGCCTGTTGCATTTGGAGTCACGTGGTTAGATGGCAAATAGCAAGCATTTCGTGAAGTGATGACAACAACCGGTTGCACTGCGTTTTCAGTACATTGCACATTGAAAGTTCGCTATACTCTGAGAGTACCGGAGGAGAGTAATGGGCACATGTGCTGGATTTCATGTTTTCTTGCATCTGCTATGCGTCGGTAATGTAAAGATATGCCGTTTTCCCTATCTTTGCTACCAGGATTTTGGCAACTTTGCTCTCCAATTTTTATGTTTAGCCTAAATCTGGAAATTTATAGGACGTGCCGCTTTTGACTCGCAGAAAACGCTAACAAGTGACTACATCGTCTTAAAACTAAATTTTTGATAAACGAAACACTTGTTTATTTAATAATATAATGTTAAATCTTAAGTTTAAGCTTTTTGATTGGAAGTATCCTAAAACAAAATCATACTTTCGTTTCTGCAAATTCTTTGTTTTTTTCAGCAGAATGTGTTATCAAATGCAAAAAATAATTACCAAAGCATCACTAACCAAATTGAAAATCAATATTGATAGCATCCGATTACGTTGAAAATGCATCTCACTTCTGATGTCAACAGTACTGTACTAGCAATGCTTTATAAACAAACAAATGCAACAACAAAGGGATTGCTCATTAACGCAATTATGGTTGTTAGCTGTTTAAGACTAATGAGGGACAAATTAGAAGCAATTTTAGGCAAAATTAAGCACAATGATCAATTTTCCTCATAAATTCCTATTTTAAGCCAATATCAATGTCTTCAAGTGGGTAAATAAGCCGACTTGATGGGAGAAATCTAAGTCGATGGATTATAATTGCATTATGCAAAACTCACAAACAGCTCTACTAATCTTGCTGTCTTTACAGAAACAATAAACAACATGACACTATTGTCTTATCCTGCTAACGAATCTTTCCTCCAATGTTTGTATGTAGGCCTACACTCAGTAAGAAAATAGATCATGCGTAGTCTAATGAGACAAATCCTTGTTATTACGCTGTTTACGTAGTGCTCACACCAAAGCCAGGGTGCATTTCGGGTAAAAATCACACTGGAGGTACGCAAGTGGCTCCTCAAGTGTACGACAACATTCAAGATAAGAGTAATTAATCATAAAGCACGAGCCCAAGTTTTGAAAAACTGCAAAGACCACAAAGGGCGCTCGCAGACATTTTTGCATTTCGTAACGACAGTACGCCAGGAGCATAATTTATCCCAAATCCACGCGGCCACGTCGAGAACAAAGCTAACTCCTCACCGGAGATCTTCAGAACTAAGTGCATCAAATGCATTTGAAGATTTGGCCATTGCCAAAGGAACTGTCCTGTTTACAGGGACCATCATCGTAAGAATTAGCAAATATATAAAGATCTAAATATTTATTGAGATGTTGCTTAGTATAAGCCAGTTGAAACTACGTCAAATAACGAAATTGACTTTTCATATCATCATCAGGTTCCATCCTGCGAAGGGTTGGAGGAAATGATGGATCTTTATCCTCTTCTATCCTTCGTGGCTCCTACAGTTTGGGAGTAATCGAGTTGGGTCCATATGCAGTTCCAATAAAGGTCAAAAACAATTACGAGTAGTGTGTTTCTCTGCCAACATATGATTAATTTGGCACAAACTTGTACTACGGTACGTTTGGGGGAGACAGAAAACGGTGTTTTCTTTAGAGGCGAACAAATTTTTGACTGGAAACAACACTACCGACGTTTGAGTAATGTTGACTGAGCCTGAAGGTAGCTAACAATATCTATTCAAAAATTACCTCTTGCTATAATATCAATCAATGATATTACTCTACAAGTCAAAGCTGATGTTTTAGGGAACGTCGGGTCTCTCCTACATCATTATATATAGTTTAGCGGTAGTCTACTCTAACATAACCTTTCTAGCGTTCAGAGGCGTCGTGGGCCTACTATTTTCAGTGGAGCCGAGAGAGAAAAACTCTCCAACAAACCTTTCAGACTAAAGTTAAGTATAGATGTACTTGCAAGCAGCATGTACTACTGACGGTGTAAAAGAGTGCGGCAAACAAATAAACTAAATTAATGATTTAACAACTCACAGGCCCTTTTCTACAACAAAGTCAAGCAAGCCCATCCAATCAGTCTTAAAAAAATGAAACAAACTTTCTTTAAATGACTTTATGATGGCTACTTCTATCTTCTATATTTGTCTTACATTATCAACTTTTTTGCAAGATAGGTGTGTTTGTAAATCAGTCTTACCTTTTTTGTGGTCAATTTTTGGAATAAAATCCACTTCAGCGTTCAACATGATCAAAGGTTTAAGGCTACTGTAACATCGTACTTTGCTGACAAAAATTGACAATATTCAGGAAATAGATGCTTTATATTCTACAAATGTTGTATCGAAAAGCCAGTAACAATAGAAATAAAGGATGAGGAAGAGGTAGAATGGGATTTCAAAGGAGCATAAATAAGTTCAACTGAGGTCAATGCCATTCTGAAAGATCTGAAAAAATGGCAAATCAGAGGGTACAGATGATATAGCTAGTGATTTCTTGACAGTGCTTGGAGAAAGTGGAAAGAGAGTAATCGCAGAGTTCTGCAATCTAATGTACAAAGAAGAAATTTGGCCGGAAGACTTTACAATATTTATGCTTTTGCCACCGGCTAAAGTGGTAAACATGCTCAACTGCACAGAACACCATACCATCAGTCCATGTATCAAAAGTTCTGCTAAAAATCCTTACAAGAAGAACAGAGGACAAAGTGGGAGCATTCCTTGGAGATGATCAATTCGGATTTAGAATAGGAAAGGAACTCGACCAGCAATAGCTATAACGAGGCTGTTAAGTGCACATATTTTGTTGATTTCGAAATAGAAATTCTCAAAGATATAAGAGTGGATTGGAGGGTTAGGAGAGTGGTAGCGCAACTCTGTATAAAAATGTAATTATCAGAGTAGCAAATGAATAGACTGAATCTGTAATTATTGGAAGTGGTATTCGGACTGACCTCTATCTCCACTTTTATTCAATACAGTCACAGAAGTTAACTTTCAAGAGGCAATTGGTCCAAACAAATGAGAGGATAATGGTTGGTGGTAGTAGTAATGTTCAAGTAATAAACTTTGTTGATGACCAGGGAATGGTGGTGGATTCTGAGGATGGTTTAAAGCCAATTTTGACATCCTGCAATGGCGTGGTGGATAGTTATGGCATGAAGGTAAACATAAAAAAGATCAAAATCATAAAGATAGAAAAGGAAGCATCTAACTTTCATGTGCCTATAAATTCTAAGCTTAATTTTAAGGAAATATAATATAGATGTTTGTTTAATGTTAAATTTATTGCTACTGCATTTACAAGCCAAATGAATAGTTAGACCTACTTTTGCTGACAAACAGAGGGGTATTTATACAAAAAAGAATGAATTTAAGGAAACTTCTGGTATACGTAATGCACATTCCAAGACTAAAAATTTGGCTATAACGTTGAGATCCATGTATTTGAGTTGTTTTAATCAATGAAGTAAGCTCAAATGGTGTCACAAAATCAGACATTCAATATTGTTTTCAGTGAGACCAGTGGCGAAGCAGGCCCAGAAAAGTCGGTCCTGCTCTCCAGGTTTGGCAACAGAATAAAATTCGTCAAAAACCAGACCCTGGGTTAAGCCTGCATTTTAGAGAATAATCTGCAACAACTTTGTGAAGCAAAGTTTTCATATACCATAAATGCTCTATTAACCCACCTCTCTATCAAGTCCCCCTTCTCAAGCAATAATTTGTAATACGCCCCCTCTTTATTGACCCCCAATGATTGGAAGATAAGGTTTAGATTGCGTCCCTATCGATACAAATCCACGTTTCCTGGACAAAAAACATGCTGAACGCGAGAATTTTGTGATAGCTGGAGGTTGTCATCATTCGAATCATTCGAAAGAATATCGAAATTTGTGTTCTAAGTGAGTCCCTTGACGGATATGAGAATAATCAGATCATGTGAAAAATATGGCCTATGCAGAAACCTACTTATGCGTCTCAGAACCCTCGAGGATACTGATTTAGAGGCAATCCAAGAAGATGTGTGTCTAGAACATGTTGATAAGCTGTCAATTGACCCTGATGATTCTGATCAAGATCAGGATTTTATCATGGACTGAGTCTCCATTAAAACTGGACAAAAATAACATTTAAAGTATTTGGTAGTTGCTAGCTAGCTATTTTTCATAGGTTTCTAGCCCAGCAAACGCCAAAAAAAAATTTTGTAACTTTAATTGCGAATTTTTATAATACCTTCTAGTAAGTTCCCCGCTCTTATAGGTCCCTCCCCTAGGATATCAAAAATTCAATAAGCCCCCATGGCGTAATAGAGCATTTGCGGTAGTTAACTTTTAACACCACATTTAAACCATATTTAACACCACAAACATAAAAACAGAGACACTCCTGCTTTTCCAGCATAGCAGATGTTGACATAACAACGACGAAGGGCCTGCGTAGTTGCCTCTGAACAAATTAAATTAGTCCAACCTTGACATGTGATCATAATCACTGCGTCACGCTTCTGCTCTTCAGATTGAGCAGAAGTGCTCTCTGTCTTAGGCTATTGTGAAGCAGGACCAAATCAACAATAGCAGATTGTGAAGCAGGACCAAATAAACAATGGCCGATTGTGAAGCAGGACCAAATACAGGATCTCGTGAATAAAGCAAAGGCAATCACTGTTTGGTTGAATTGTATCCATAGAATTGGAAGTCTGTAAAAAGAATGAAACTGTAGGAGCATCCTAAGAAATTTTTTTGGGAATCTCTGAAAATCGCTGGTCCTGCTGAGCAGGACAAGCAGGATCTTTAGCTTCGCCACTGAGTCTGAGACCATGCTTTGGCTTGTGAAGCAAAATCTAAATACACTCGCATTAACGATCCTCCAGTTTTTTCTTCAAAAAATCACACCTCCTTGTATCTCAGGACAGATTAGCTAATGTGATCTTTATATATCATGCTTGCCTTATTTATTTCATTAAATCTTAATTCATTCAAGGATATCTATTTTCTATTACCCTCTCCGTGTTTACCGTCCATCGGACAGCAATATGTATATTCTTAACTTTTCCTTAGGTGAGGATTCCAGACTCGAATTATAAAGGAAGAAAGGACTCCCCCACTTTTTGTCGAATAGTCAGACCCATCCCCTCGCATTGCTGTACTACGCTTAATCCATCCATCTCGTTCTCGTTGCACAAAGCTTCCTAAATAAGCATCTCCATGAATCAACTGCGATGAAAGTCGTTATTCTTTATAGTAATTTATGATTCTCCTTATCGGTCTAATTAGAGAAGAATTTGGCCATTTTCATAACCAAATGGAGAATGATGCATTGCTTTAAACCAATCTTGGAGTTGAACTGGACAAAATTTTCATCCGTTCATTACAATATTGCTTACTGTTTACTCGAAAAAAACTCATGCAGCGTGCCGAAAAACCATAAACACACAAGTACTAGAAACACTCCAAGAGCGTTTACGTTGACTCCGTGCGTTGAAGCTGTTTATGCGTAGATCCACAAGGAAATAAAATACTTTATGCAAAGATAGAGATTAACACACATACTAAAATAGTAAAGCATAGTTAGGCTATTTGGTGTCAAAAACTATTTTGTCAAAGACTGAGGCTCTCGGAAATACTTTCGAGTCAAAGTTGTAAATGTAGTAACAGCAAAAAAAGCGACTGACGCAACGGTCAAGATTTTGAATCGATGTCGAAATAAATAAAATTTGAGCTAGTTTTGGATACTGCTATGGAAAAAACATAAAAAAGTGATCAAGAATACAGGATTTTATTTCAAATGAGCTACATCAGAGACAACCATCAAAATGGTTAAGGCATAGTTAGATGCAATGCCCAGTGTCACATTCAAACTTTGAAAGTTCATTATCGAGTAGAGACGTATTACGTGAGTCTTGAGAAAGACAATTCGGAAATAAGTGCTGGTTTTAATGAATTAGCTGCTTCTGAACTATTTTAGATTAGGAAAATCCAAAGAAAAATTTGAAGAAGCCGAGACATGATTAATATTTAGTTGGTTGGAGATAGTGTCTACATTTACCAATGCCAAATAGTCGGAAAGCATTCATGTTGTGTTTTACCAGACGTACTATTCAGTGAAAAACCAGTTGTTCATACCGAGGTTACCAACTTGCATGAGGGAGTGGACTATACAAATGATTGAAGTGAAAGGACTATTCTGGATTCACCAATCCCAAATTTCAGCAAAATATAAAAAGGAAATGATAAGACTTTTCATTTATAATAAATGGGACTTTCATTATGCCAGAATTTTGTAACAACGGAAGAAGAATTAGACTGGCAATTTATATAACCTACTACAGAGATGCAGTTTGACTTAAGCAGTGTACACCAATCCAATTCCTGACCAAGGTCTTCCTATCTAAAATCCTTGCCAAAATTCCTTGGGAAAAAAGGCTATCAAAGCACAACTCCATTCTCGTGGTCTTTCTTCCATCCCTCTTGAACTAATGCTGTTTTGTCCTCAAGATACTCAAAGTCACCATATGTATAAATTTTTCTGTTAAGGTATACACTTCTCTCTGAAAGGAACATTGTTAATAGGAGTAGGAGGTTAAAAAATACGTCTCAAATCTAAAAGGTCAAAAATGTCCCAGGACTTCTAGCAACTATTGTACTCTAAAGAGTTATGATACTCGTACAGCAAAGACCGCCAAACACTACTCAGTAGTATCAAAATCGATTTATTTCCTTATGACATTAAAATACAATTCGAAGTCTTACTTTACAGGATACTTAGAATTAACTACTTGAAGTCGTACATCGAAAATAAGAAAACCCTAAATAACATAAGGATGATAAGCGTTACAATTATTTCTGTAAACTTTCATCAGTCCTGGATGTGTCCATTCTCGCTTTCTTAAAAACCATAACAATACCCAATTGACTAAAACAAATGTTTAGACTCACAACCTACACTACAATGCAACTGGAAGCAGAAAAATAGCTACGAATAGTTATGATACAGCTTTATAATATTTTATGACATAAGGCATGTACAACGCACGTCTGCTCCTTTCAGTGTGTTTAATAGTCGAACTAAAAGTAGTCGAGTAAACTCAATTTATTTCTTTATGACAGTAAATGCAATTGCAAGTCTCACTTTGCTGGTAACTTGGAATTGACTACTTGAAACTTTTACATGGAAAAATAAACTTAAACAACACAATTTTAATTTTAAAAAATGCATTTAACTCTTTAAAACTTCATTAATTCTGGGTGTGTCCATTCTTAATTTCTTAAACAAAATATGTAATAAGTAGTTCTTATTGCAATGTTCATAATTTTTCTGACGTTGCAGTTCATTGCAATATTGTCGTATCCTGAATCTTTCAACATACTGATGAAATTTGCTGCCGTTCTCCCTAATATCCCAGGAGTGTTGATTGAATGGTTGATGAATTTGACCTGTTCGTACTGATTTTCCAGCTCTTTAATCAAGTTGTCATACTTTTGGTGCTTACGTACAGAGTTATCGTGCAGATATGATTGCAAGCCAACAGTCAGTTTCAGAATGTATAGGCACTTAGCCGATACTTTTAAAAGAAGGTCGGGACGCAATTTGCGCAGTTTACTTAACAGTTTAATTAAATATGTTCTGAAGCATATGACTGAGTGGAAGTCCAAAGAGAGTTAAGTGTAAATAAAGAGTAATTAGTCACATTTAAGAAGATGAAGCCTTGCGAGATAAGGTGGTTTTCAAGTATGTCCTCATGCTCATCCTCATGCCTTAAGGACATCCTTTGTGTTTTGATAGACATCATACTGAATATTCGAGAATCATATGTGGACTTGCAATGCTCTTATATCTTCGTTCGGAGATGCTCTTAGCGCATTACGACACGCTGTCTGGCATTGGTAATATTTCATAGAAGGGAGATTAAGCCAATTATTTGTAGTAGTAGTAGTAGTAGTAGTAGTATTAGTAGAAGTAGAAGTAGTAGTAGTAGTAGTAGTAGTAGTAGTAGTAGTAGCAGTAGTAGAAGTAGTAGTAGTAGTTGTTGCTGTTTTTTTCCAAGAGACTCGGATTTGTGGATGCATTTGACATTCTTTTTAGGGCAACTATATATATTATCTCTTGCTCAAATAAGTTATAAAGTCTCTGGATTGATACAACATCTATAGTTTTAACACATTTCAGGTGACTATTGCCTACTACATCAGTTATTACTGGGATTGTGCTACATTTCCACTGGGTTTTCAATTCTGTTGCTAAGAGGCCATGTGTTATTTTATTCTAAATCCTTTAACATATTAATTAAATCTGTTGATGTTTTAAAATATCGTAGGAGTTGAACAATTTGTCTTATTTGGATTGATTTTCAAGCTCTTTTGTTACTTAAATAGAGAATTAGCATTCAAATTTGATTCAAGTTCCATGATGTAAGGTACTTATTAGATACTGGCTAAAGGAAGTCAGGACGTAATTCATGCCCAGACTGAGGTACCCTGAAATATCATTAAATAAATGGGTTCTTTGGAGAAGCAGAAGAAGGAAAAGTTAAACTAGAATCGTGGCTTCCTATAAAGCAACCGTGTTCAAAATATGCTTTGCAATCAGAAACGTCACAAAAAAGGGAATCAAACATTAAGCACAGAAAACAAACATCAGTAGAAGAAATTCCCTATTTAAAAAGATTAGATTATGTTTTGGCAGAGTGTTGTTGATATAACAAACTGTAAAGTTAAAAATGTTACAAGGCATGTTACTTTGAGTGGACGTCCAAAGAGATTTCAGTATAAATAATGAATAATAAGTGACCTTTAGGAAGAAAAAGCCTTGCGACATAACGTACTAGTAGTAGTAGTAGTAGTAGTAGTAGTTGTAGTTGTAGTAATAGTAGTAGACGTAGTAGTAGCAGCACTAGTAGTAGTAGTAGTAGTAGTAGTAGTAGTAGTATTGGTAATAGTAGTAGTAGTAGTAGCAGCAGCAGCAGTAGTACTAGTAGTAGTAGTAATGTATTGTTAAAACTATTCTGTCCATACTTGACCAATTACACAAGCAAGCAGTGGTGAGAATTATATAAAGGCACCGTAGGAGGACAATATTACAAACTAATTTGGCGTTGCTTTAATTTTTGTTTTGTTTACCTTTGTTTTGTTATGTGCACTCGTATTCATTGCTATTGGGATGGAGATCATAGACGCTGTTATTTAATCTAAATTAGTGTCTATATGAGATTTCAAATAAGATATAATGGAATAATTCTACTTTAGTTTTCACCCACAAATCCAAGAATGTAGATGAATCGTTGCCTATTATATTTTTGAGATTAAGTTGATTGTTATCTATAATCATTCCGAATACCCTTTCAAATTTAGAATACCCATATTATTATTTACTGGGACCATTCTCGCGTTGCTTTTGTAAGTTTCCTTAAACCTGAATGAAGCAAGTTATTATCAGTAGTGATTGGTCTACCTCTATCTTCGTCAAAGTAATGTAAACAAGGAGAAATTAATGGAACCTATTTTTAGTTCAACGATGTGTTTACTAGGACCGAGACAAGAAACAAGGGACAACGATGAGATGAGATTGGCACGTCTTAGAAGTCAAAAGCAACATAAATTTTTCAAGAGAAAGGACCACTGAGAGTTGTTAGATAAGAGAGAGACAAGCAATATCAGAATTTAGAGTGATTACTAAGATTTCGGCACGAACAAAGTTCAAGATACATATTTGTGTTATGCTACGTTGGTAGAAATAGTTAAGACAGGAGAAATGTTTACTACATAACTGTAGTAAACGTTACTCCTATACGTCTATCGATAGATAGATAGATAGATAAATAGATAGACAGACAGACAGACAGACCAACAGACAGACAGACAGACAGACAGATAGATAGATAGATAGATAGATAGATAGATAGATAGACAGATAGATAGATAGA
>JANTCA010033046.1:0-21044 GCA_024741275.1 Chironex yamaguchii | reverse complement strand
GTTATGTAATAGTATATTCCCAAGTGTTATTTGTTTGAGTTTAGATTTATGTATTTAAGCAGGAATGAATTTTGTATCGGACAGTATTCTGATGAAGATAAAATCGAAACGTCAATGAATTGGTGTATTTTTTGAGCTTTTGATTAGACTATATATTTATATATATATACATACATACATACATACATACATACATACATACATACATACATATGTAAATATGCACATATATAAATACACATATATCTGTCTATTGCGAGCGGTAGTACACTATATACACATATATACACATATATGTAAATATGCACATATATACATACACTCATATATATATATATATACATGTACATATGTTTGTGTGTAAATAGTTAGATGGATTAGGACAAGACTGAAGTAGAATAAAGACAGAGTAATCAGAATAGCAAAAGGTAAGAAAAGATCTACGAAAAGGCACAGAAAAAGGAAAAGGGGTAAAAGTGCAGGCAAACACTCATGAATGAAGAAGATAAATGAAGTGAAAAAAATGCAAAGAGACTGATGTGGGTGTCAATGAAAGACTAAGCTTATGTATGTCTGCGAAATGGTCTTTTATATCAAGATATGTCGTTTCTCGGTTAAACGCTTTTCTTTGATAGATGCAAATAATGATATACATTTTATAAAAAAATAATAATAAGATGTAAATCATTCCACTTTTTTTCTTAATTTTTAGCAGCTTTAGTCAATTGATTGCAACAGGAATAATTTGTGGCCATGCAACCATAAGGGGAAATGTTTGTAATTTATTTATGATTCAAAATACATTTGTCTTTGTGGTTTTAGGTAAAACTATTAGTAGTTGTTTTTGTCTTTGTGTATGGTTCCCAAGCTAAATTAAATTAATTTCAGTTCTACTTAACCATGTTGCTTTCGGTTAATTTATGAATTAAGGATCCACGCCAACCACCTACTACGTTGTTTTTTGTTTTTATTGCCTCCCATTGCTGACATGTTTGATCAACTAGGGATGCACATTGCATTTTGGTAACCAAAAAGATCTCATTCTCCCAATATTAAGCATATACTATAATTGACCATGCCCTTGCATAGTTAACTTATGTATACCACACTGCTATAAAAGATCATCACATTTGCGAATGTGTTACTTCTACTGATAAGGCAAGGTTTCTTTCTTCTTTAACATGGTTACTATTATTAATAAACTTTGCAACAACATGTATTTACTGTTGCTATGCATTGACTTTGAGCTCCTGCATGAAATAACATAAATGTTGCGTTATGCAGAAATGCATTTTCAGAGAACTAAGTTGCTAAATACTATACGGATTAAATCAAAATTGAAATACAAATATCGATTGCACTAGTGAATAATAATTTGGGACAGACCCTATAACGGCAACTTTTATTAACAACTTAATGCCAAGGCAACGACGAAGCTAAAAGCAAATCAAGAATGAGAGCCATTGGATTGCAATGTAAACAAACGGAGAGCCCAAGATCTAAATAGTCTTTCAAAAATGCTTAGAATTATAACGTGTAGGGTGGTAAAATCAAGTCTAGACTGCAAACGTCAGGGATACACATGAATTAAAAGGCTTATTCATCCTTTGCAGTTGAAAGAAAATAAGTTTCAACTATTACCATAGATATACAAAGTTTACTTATACGAATTGCATAACGTTTTTTGTCGACGGAATTCGTTAATGCTTGATAAACAGTAAGAGGACTAGGCGTTACTTACCAAAAATGGTATTTCCTTATTCTAAGCTACTTTAGTGATATAGAAAAGACATTGAAATGCAAAGGAGTAATGTATAAATGACACGAAATAAATTATCGAAGTACATTTCATTGCGCAAGGATCAGAACAGAGGATAACGAGATAACTCATTACAGAATGAGTTGAATTTGACTAACAGCCTTTCTACATTTCTTATTAAGTTGTGTAACCAAGGAGGAATCTCGTGAGATTTGCAATCGAAAGACCTAGGTTCAAACCTCAGATGGTTACAATCATAATTATACTCCTGTTCTTTGATGCCACCACGTTCAAAGAAGAAACAATGCGATAATGGTAGTAAACAGTCATTTAGAAAGTAAAAAACGTGATTAATGCTTCCATGTAAGCAAATACTTATCGGATTCTCTACCTCGTTCTATTTTTCCCTTCTTTTATCTTATTAAACCTCAAAACGATTCTTGAATTTTATCATTCATACCATATTAAATTTTCGGGACTTAGATTTAATTATTTCAGGAAACGCATCGTTGAAATTATCAAAGAAATAAAAAATGTAAAAATGTCATATTTGATATTACTGAAAGTGCTATACCCTAAAACAACATTTTATATTGAACATTCTGTTCTTAAAAGAACCGCGCAGTAAGAAATTGTGCTGGTTTTTTTCTCTTTTGTCGTAATATTGAGAATGATATTATAGCAACTCCTTTTCATAGTATTATTAAAATATGTTGAATTTGCGAAAGACCAAACTTATCGCTTATTCTCATTAGCATCGGTAAAGTAACAATCAAAATGAAATACTTAAACAAGATTCAAGGAAAAGCCGCAACAATAACTTTTAGTTTGCTCATTAGGCGACGTTTTTGAGTTCACACACAGCACTTCTATGTCAAGCAACAAAGAGATGGATCGTGTTTGTCCACATTGGGATGAACAAGCTACCATTTTGATATAAATTTTAAAACGGAGTGTCATTTCTATCACATAGTAAACATTATATCAAACGTTGTGCTATGATTCCAATTTTCCCTGCCAACCAGTTGTGAACCTTTCAGTACAGTGAAACATATCTTCAATTTATCATAGAATTTCACCATCATACCTTATACTAATTCAGAATGTGCGGAAGAATTTCATTCCTTTCTAGGCATGTCTTGTGTTTTACAGACCCTCCACCCCCACCCCCTACATTCCCTAGAAGCCTAATGTATTTATACAACATAGACCAATATTTTACTTGCGGGAAACGATTTATTTTACGTATATTTTAAAATTGCAAGAGGGACTGTCTTGTCATACGTAAGTCAGTTGCATTGTCACTAGTATACTCCATGTGATCACGAATTCCACAAAGAGTTAAGTATTTACTATAAATTGAATACTATATTTCAATGGCGGTGGGAACTATGATAATCCTTCACATGTGAGATTAAAATGCAACATAAACTGCTCATTAAATAGACGGAGGGAATGAGTTGGCCTGCATACTATCTTGGCCAATAAATCAGCAACACGATTCACGGCAAGGAAGAAGAGGGGTGACGGCCCCCTGCCTTTAACTATCGGGGACAGCGGGGTGTAAGATGTGCCCTTTAGTAAATTTATAAGTTATAAAAAACACAACAAACACAACACAGCCACTGTGCCAATCCTCAGGACATTTCGATCCCTGTCGCCACGGACGTCCGCACTGAGGAAGAAAAAAAATATCTGTACCAGATCATCTCTGGTTGCCTGATGATGAGAGAAGTGTCTCTCGTAACGTTGCTTACAAAGAGCCTACAACTCCTGTTATGATAAAGCTCCTGTATACATGGCTTCCACTGAGTCCATAGAGTCAAGAACTTTCAAGAAAAAAAACATGTGTTGACTAGACTATTTACGTTTCTTTTGATGCACTATTTACGAGAACAGTAACTTAAATTGCAAACTTTTTACCCATAATTGTGTGTAATAGAACTAGTGGCCTTACTGGACCCACAAGAGCGTATTAATTTATTAATTTCAAGGGCAGCGTTAACTGAGTCAGAGACATTCGAATGCCACAAGACTAGAATGTTGGAGCCACGAAAGGACCTGGATTGTGTAAAATATGGTGGGATGTACTTGCTTCCAATAAAAAAATGTTAAAGCAAATGTTAAAATAACTCCTTGAAAAACATCAAAAGAGCTCGTTTTAATATGTTAATGCTATTTACCTAATCCTTTTTGTCCCATTCCGAGGACAATGACCTAAAACATATTATTTTTTGAAAAATATCTTGAGGAAAGGCATAGAATTCTGTTACCGTGAATTGTCACAAAAACCCTCTGCAGCAGAGCTTTACTATTATGGATAAGATGAAATAGTATATACGTAAACAGCAAAAGATATATCGGTGAGTGAGTTGTAATGAATACAAATACATTTGATGAGTTCATGGTGCCCTTTTCACACGTTTGCCACCCCCTTTTGCCCTTTTTAAGCAGGAGTCCCTTAACATTTTTTATGTTAATTGAAATTGGTCATCTTTGAAATGTTAATGAAAACCCCACAGCCACCTCAGGTGATTTCTGATTGACAATGGGAACAGCCAGAGTTACGTAGACAGGAGCTTTATAATGACATGAGTCGCATGCTTTTTATGAGCTACGTTTCGAGAGACACTTCTACCATCATCAGGCTACTAGGAATGTTCTGGTTCAACTATTTTATTCTTCCTCACTGTGGACGTCTGTGGTGACAGGGATCGAGATGTCCTGAGGATTGGCGCCATAGCTCTGTTGTGTTTGTTGTGTTTCCTTTGATAGTGCTGGAGGCCATATTACTGGAAGACTGCAAGATATGCTGTTGATGTGATTGCTTTGTTGTAGGGAGTGGATGGTTTCTTTGATTTTTCTTGTTGTTGTGTTGGTCTCCTTGTCTATAATTTTCTTGTTTTCCCAGTCAAACGTATGGTTATGCGTCCAACAGTGGTCAGCTATTTCATACTGTTTAGTGTCACAATTGTGAACAGCTCTCTTGTGCTCCTTTTCTCTTTACCTCAAGGAACGCTTGGACTCACCAGTGTAGGTAGCATTACAGTCCTTACAATCTAGTTTGTATAAAATGTTGTTGCTTTCTTCTAAAGGGACTGGATCCTTTGGTTTCGACAGCATCTTTCTTAGAGTGGACGTTGTGAAGAAGGAGCACTGGATGTTGTGTTGTCTGAGGGTCCTTCTTAGCTGTTCACTTGTGTTGTTTACATAGGGAAGGCATATTCGCTTCAGAGGCTCTTCTTCTGGTTCAGCAGCATGGTTGGGCCTGAAAGTTTTATGTAAAGCTACCTGGACATCTTTTGCTTGGTATCCGTTTGATAGGAGAGCCTTCTGTATTTGTCTTTCTTCTTTTCTAAGGTCATATAAATTGGATATGACACTTCTTGCTCTTCCAAAAAGGTTTTTAATAACACTGTTTCGGGCTGACACTGGATGATATGATTAATTGTTCAGATACTGGTCAGTATTAGTCGGCTTTCTGTAGATGTTAACAGAAATGGTGCAATCTGGTTGCCTTTTGACTAGGACATCAAGGAAGGGTATTTGCTTTTTCTCCTGTCTCCATAGTGAATTTGATATTTAGATGCAGGTTGTTGATATGTTCAAAGAACCCATGTAGATGACCTGACGTGATTGCAAAGACATCATCCACATATCTTTCCCAAACAGATGGTTCTTGATCAGCGGTTGACAGTGCGGTGGTTTCATAGGCCTGCATGAATATTTCAGCAATCACAGAGGATGTAGGAGCGCCCATTGGTACACCGGGTTTTTTTAGTGTAAGTGTCATCATTAAACAGGAAACATGTGTTGGTAAGGAGTACTTTCAATAGGTCCAGGATATCTGGGTGCTTCAGTGTAGTTCTTGATGGTAAAGAATCATTGTGACGAAGTAGGTCTTCAACAATGTTTACAGCATCAGTGATTTGTATGCTTGTGTAGAGGGACGTGACATCAAAGGAGACCATGATTTCATCTGTTTAGACATGTTATCGTTTGATAAAGTCAGCAAGGTCGACTTTGTTACTGCAATGATGTGACCTCATCACTGTGTAGGGATTCAGTAGATCAGCTACGTGACGTGAGAGAGAATGGAGTGGGCATCCAGCCTAGGCTACGATGGGGCGAATTGGTACATCTGGTTTGCGTACTTTTGGTAGTTCATAGAACCGTGGCAGGGATCAAGGATGTTCTCCTTGTGCAAAGCAAGGAGTATTCTGCTCACTCTAGTCTTCACAGTATTCATTGGGTTACAATTAACTTTATTGTAGGATCAGGTGATACAGCTAAGGTGATCCTGACACTTTTGAAAATAGTCAGATTATTGAGGATGACAGTTGAACGTACTTTGTCAGCTGGCAGGATGCAGATTAATTAATCATCCTTTAGGGTTCCTGATAGCACATCGTTCATCTCTTGTTAGGTTATCTTTGGGTACCTTGGAAGATCGTAAGGTGAGACTTGTCTCTGCTCAAATGGTGTCTGCTTCACTCTTGGGCAGGTCTTTCACTGCAGTTTTGACTATTGAGACAATTTCTTTAATAGAAAGGTTCAAGCCTTTCACAAGAAGAGATTCCTCTGTTCTTTTTAAGGTACAACTGGATAGGTTGATTATACAGTTCGACTTGCCTTTGGGGGTTTGTACTGAAGATGACCTCCGTTTCTGGTTATCACATTTTCTTTGGTGCCTTTCCTTTGTGGAGAGTAATCTTTTCTTGTGAGTGTCATTCACTGATGAAACAAATTCTTAGTAGTGCTCAGTGCTTAATCTGCTAGACAGGAACAATTCGACGTCTTGGATGTCTACAGTGAGTTGTAACCGCTTTGTGTGGTTCAAATGAATCCTCTCTTGAAGCAGTTGGCGACTGGTTCATTGAAGAATAGACTTTGACCTTGTTGGTGGCAACTGGACACTGAGAGCGCAGGTCATGGGGGATGATTTATTATGTAGGCATCTTAAGGGAAACCTTGAGTGGTTTGTAAATTTAGCAAACGTGATCTTTGTTCTTTCCAGACGTCGGCAAGATTGGAGAATATCATCTACATGGCTATCAGTCTATAGGGCTTCCACTGAATCCATAAAGTCAAGAATTCTCAAGCCAAGAGTTATCTGTTTTTGTGTCATAAATACTCATGAAAGTTGAATTTATACGTTTCATGTTGTAAAGGATGCCTTCATAGCGAGTGGCCTCAGACAACAGCAAGCTTTGATGGTTTATCGTTTGGTACCCGTTCCTATATAAGACAACAATCCAATCCGCAATAAGTTGACAAGGAATGCACGCAATCGCGTTTACCAGATACATAAGAGAGAGTCATTGTTGTTATAATCATTACTCGTTTAACAGTTCTCTTCAATATTATGTTTCCCAAAAATTCCAGAAAAGACTGTAAGCCAAATTAGACTTCGATAACTTTATTTCAATGAACTCGTTAGTTTATTTGTATACAGTATATAAAGTAAAGATTGCCTTGCTGTTCACTAAACCCATCGGGTCTTTTTAGATGCAGAAAAGGGTCATTCGTCCGATATATTTCTTGTTACATAATTTCAGCATTATACTTGTTAAATTGATTGCTTTTAACTAACCTTGGGCTGTTATATAACAAGTAAATCAGAAAGGAGCAGCTCTTAATGAGAGTAAAACTACCCAGCCGTAAAATTTCAAAGAACAACTACTAAGCTACGGGATAAAATTTGTTGCTTTACGAAAATTAGATTTGACTAGCGATGCCCCTTTTCCTTTGTACTAAAAAGCTGTTACAATGGTACAATGTGAAATAGACGTTTGTCCTTAGCACGTCTTTAAAATGTAACCAGTGGCGAGTCTTTGGTTAGAAACCTTTTTAAGAAAATGGAGCCAGTACTTAGCTACTATTGCTAGCACGTCCATTCTGACCATGAATGGTAGTATGGTCTGTCAGGGCATGAACTATAAACTAAATAGCTGCTCATGTAATGGGGAAAAAACGTTCGCCTTGGTGAGAAATCTTTATCGATCTTAAGCACTATGGCAACAGTACACGAGAACAGAGTGTGGCCACGTTAACCATGAAGAGCAATTACTCCAAACCTTGCTTTGGTCTCTGAGGAGCCTGTCGTGCTTAGCCGCGGATACGTCAAAGGATCATGCACAGCATACGTCTGTGCTCTGATTTAAGCCATATTGACTTTAATCCATCCATAGAGCAGGTCGCTTCATGGACAATGGTACGAGGCATACCAAGATACCAAGAAATTGCCTCATCTGATGCAGGCAATGTTATTATATAAAATAGGACTTCACTGTCACCAACGTACTTACTTGCTGCGGAGATTCGTTTACATACCGATGACTCAATCCAAAACCAAATGTGATAGACAACCTACTACAACATGTCTCCAGCAATAATAAATACATATTAATCTCTAAATTTCCACACATTGATTGGTTTTTAAATCTTACGTTTTCTATGAACGTTATGCTGCTTTGCAACAAACGAGAAATAAACAATTATGATCAAACAAAGATATGTATGGGTGGTGATCATCATTAACCATATAATACAGACACTTGTGGAACATTTGGCAGAACATCCGAAAGCTTAGACGTCTCATAGATATTTATTTTTGGCTGACAAATGGAGTGTCTTCCGTACAAGAGGTTCCTTTTACGCTCTTTAAGAAAACAATCCCTAATCCTTATAATTTGCTTAATAATGTTCCTTATTCTGATGTTTTTTGTGAAAGTAAGATCACTAGACACGTTTGATGTACTTGACCTTGGTCATCGTCATTGCTTTTGCGTCTCGAAAGACGATCAGAACGGTCAGCGTTCATGTCCAGGGTTGAAGCGACGCTCACGGCTGATTTTGCGAGTCCCCGGAGAGGCAACCTCTCAATCTGCAGCACAGTGTGTCATCATCTGGTGCAGGGTATGATGTTGCTGGACCTTCAACACAACACATTAAACATGTAACCTCAAAAGTTAGCCATTGATCGTTACCCGCACCATCCCTTTTGTTCACTGTGAATAATTGAGTCACGCCCATTTTACATTTGACGCCCATAACATCTGAATTGACCACCTTATTTTTAATTCCTTTATAATGAAAGATTATTGCGGATAAACAAATCTTTTACAAGGACAGATTTTGGATTATTGATTTCTTTTTGTAGCATGCTCTGCACGTGGATATCAACACAACTGTTTTTCGCTTGATTTCATTTGATACTTAATGACCATGTGTTAGATGAACACATCCTTAAATACCTAGTTGGTGGAAAGCTTATGTATTTATTTATCTATATTAAGAAAAGTAAGATATGTCCGACCATATTCCGTTAATGACGAGATTAACACAATGAACAAATGTTTTTTAAATTTCTGTTAACCATACATTTCCAAACATTGAAATACATTGAAATACTTGACCATTTTCTTATTATGACCAACATGTAAACTTCATTTATAGTACTGGACAGAAGAGTAACTATTCCGAATAGAAAATGAATACATTGGTAAGACATGGTCTTTTGTAGTGACTAATGAATTCTAACAAAATTTGATCTGCATTTTTAAAAAAGGGTAGTAAGACATATCTCTCGTTTTCAACCAAATATATTTAGATTCCTTTGTACAAACACAAAGTAACTGAGAGTAATTCTTTAGGGGTTAACAAGAATTCTTCCCCTGTATATTAATTGATTTTTGAAGTTTCTGCTGTCGGCTAGCCATTTCCTTTTCCTGTCTGTCAAGCTTAACAGCTAAAACATAGAATACAAAATTTTCGGAGCATTCAGAAAGGAAAAAGAGCAGCACAATTTAAAACCATTCTTCTTTTCAAATGGCGAATAAAAAGTTGAGTCCGTTTCCATCATGATTGAGGGGATCATTGATGACTCTAATAGGAGAGTGTTTCCTAGGCAACTAGTGATGCTTCACATTCAAACGCTTGCATGAGTCAATGGCGTGACAGAATCGACATGGGCATTTCATGCTCGTTATCATCAAGTATCTTGTCTGGGAAAGACATCCATTTCTATTCTTTTACGATTTTCAGTCAATTTTAGGAACTTCCTCTTACTTAAGAGCCAATTTGTTTGCCCATTTGCTGTTCAAATATGTCAAAAATGGCTTATACCTTCCTCCTTTGCAGTCAGTTTTAAATAATTTAATTACTTTGTGCCTCCAAAAGGTACTTGATAAATTCAACGCGTCTTTTGCATTGTTTTGATAAATTCCTAATAGATATCAGTGTACAACAGAAAACTACGCAATGTGGTCAACTGCACTCAATGTTTATTTTTTTAACCGTTAGCTACACGCATTGACAATATATTTCCCATCTCATTTTGGTAAGAGGAAAGACATACCACCATCCATCTCTAACAAAATCCCAAATACACTCCTCAAACAACCAAGAAGCAACTGGTGGCACTTAAGACTGGAATTGATATTTTCTTAAGATGAAAATCAAGCTTGTTCCTCATTGATGTATTTCCACAGTAAATCCAAATACTTTACCCTTTTCCAACCGCAGTTTCCCTAACGTTTACTGTTTTCCCCCTTTGTTATTGTCTTTTATTTGCATTAAGATTGCCTTGTTCACCTGTGTTGGTTCCAGGTCCCTTTGCGTAAACGTACTTGTGCGCTATCATTGTCTCTTTTTATCTCATGAATAAGATCATATAGGTCAATCAGTTGCGAATGAATCCTTGCACTTTCCAAAAGGAAGGTAAGGGTATAAAATTTGAAAGTATGCTGTCATAAATATTACTTTAGTTAAATGACGGTTATTACATAACTTTCAAAGCATTTCTTCTTAATGAGCTACTTTGGCAAGATTTTAGCCAGATTCATATAAAGATGGCTTTTGATTGTAAAGTGATATATGGTCACTTCCTGAAAATCTCTCTTTATTGTGACCACATGAGCAATAGGAGTTATTTCGCACTAATTACAAATTGTTGTGTGTTGGACTGTTTTCAGCTGATAGCTTTTATTTTGCACATTAAAAGCCGCCTAAATATTCAGAGATGATTAAAACGGTTTATGCTTGCTTCAGTCATTATTAAGACGACAAAAGAATTTATTGTTAAAGTTATTGTTCATTACGATTACAAGCTTGGATCAACATGGCACCGAAAAAGACACTTACGCAAAAAGAGGTGAGAAAGTATAAGGTACCTATTGACAGCATTCAATTCACTCAGTCGCTTTTAGATTTGGATACATTTGAAACTTGTTTACAGCCTATTCGAAGCGAACTCTCAGAAAAAGAGCCTTTCTCGTAAGCAACAAACTTTTCAGTTTCTGTTACATGAGTAAAGCTTGCGAGCAGAGACTTCTCATTTTCCCTCTTAGGGGGCGATAAACGATTGATAAGCAAGTTATTGCATATTTGTTGTTGCGACCGAAAAATAAACAGAAAACAAGATAGTGTTTGTTGCTTCAATTACCATCGAACAACTCAAGGCAAAAGTTAGTAAGGAATGTAAACAGATGAGACATATTCCAGCATAATCTAATAACTATGTGCTAATAATGGTCATTGCGGTTAAGTACAGACTTGGATGTCAGAAGCTCAAAAGGGAACAATACAATGTGATAACGACATTGAAATCTTGCCTAAGTCCACAGATGTCAAAAAGCAAATACCTATGTAAATGTCCTGTTTGAAATGCCTTTAGTAACTTTCTATATGTCAGACCCTAATGAAAAAGTGAAATATTTTCTAGATGCAGTTTGAAGGACGCACAATAATAAAGCAAGAGGAGGGTCCTGTAGTCTTGACATTTTCTAAACAACAGCGCCCAACTGGATAAGAGTATCAGATAGCCATCAAAGTACTATCGTTTGAGTCAATAAAAATGTCAATAGAGACAATTGAGATTAAGAATTGAAATTATAATAGGAGGTAGAGCTGATGTAAGATCTCACATGTATTTAAGAAACATAACTCGACATGATCTCTGTGATGATCTCTGCTGCATTTCTCATGTACTATTTTACAACGAAGATGGTAAATACATCAATTCATATTAGATCAATATAAAAATTTTATGTTTCGAACAGAAAATAGCAGACAGTTGATAATATTCTTGCTTCGTCTTACTTTTTTTGCTCTTGTAGTGAATATATAATATAAGAAAAGTTGCACTTGCGACGGGATGTACTTAGGCCATTTACTTTGTACATACGTATCCAAACATTTACGTCTTGTTAAAATTGATAACTAACGAGGGATATGAAATACAAAAACTCTGATTTTGTATCAACAGAAGTTTGAAAATTATATAATTTAACAAAAGGTATGCTGAGAGCATAGGTAACATATAACATGTTGTTTTAAATGAAAAGAAGTCAGTTACCATAAACAATCATCTATATGATCCAACAATCTCCTTTTGCATGTGAAGTCGATCACTCGTAAGCACGTCGGCATAAATGTAACGAATCAGGCACGCATAATCCAGACGATAGCTAATCATATTGTAAGGAACTTCGGTATTAGCACATGTACACAAAGGTCAGAATAAGGTTTAAATGGTCAATGTCTTTTTTACTCAGTCTAGCATACATAAATATACGAGAAAGTAGATGCTATGGTTTTATTCACGACTTTCCCACGAGGTACAGTAACTAAACAGATCTCAATCTCTATCTCTAGTTAAGACTGACGTTAATTAAAAACAACAAACGGAAAAGTTGGATCAAGAAGCAATAAACCATACTGTCATGATATGTTTTTAGATTCTGCTACGAATGAAGAATAGTGAAACTATTTATTGAGGAATAATATAAAGAACAGTGGGACAGCTTTCGTTTGCAATCGTCCCTGATCAAAGTGACCTCGAACTTGACATACTAAACCAAATAACTGATGAGATGGTTGATTTTATAAACTCAAAATGATTAAGCCTGTGTTTATGTATCCAAAAGTCACTCTACTCATTCCTCTTTCTTTGCTTTTATGTCTTTCTTTTTCAATGATAAATCAAGTTGTTTATTTAATAAAGAACGACTTTAATGTATTACTCATTGCTTTCGTAAACTCTGCTTGTAAACTTTAGGTTAGTAATTCACAAAACCATTCACAGTACAAAAGCCAACTTACGATTTGCTTTAAATACGACATACTGGCTGAAAGGATAAAAAACCCCAGAAAATTGGTAACTGTAGTAATTTGTACTAAAGTAATGTTTGTACAATCTTTTCTAATTCTTGATAATACCAAATCAGTGCCATTGTCTTCGGCAAGTGACACACTTTGTTATCAATGATACTGCAAATGTAATTCAATATCATAGCACATAACAAAAAAAAAGAAAGTAAGATAGTAGTTGTACCTTTCCATATTAATGTTCTATCCTCCATCTTCCTTTCGATTTTTTCAGAATAACATTTTGTGTAAGCCTTTGATGCAGCAGCGAAGAATCATAATATAACCACAAACTTTGATGCTTGTTGACTTCCTCTAAAACAGCTGTGATTTCGCTTGAGACAATGCAAAGGCACCTGTACCTTTTTGATAACACTTGGACTGTCTCTCACGGTACCGGACTGATTTGATGTTTATAAAAACAAGATATCCGATCAAAAAGGGAGAGCAAAGCGGTTTATCGACTGGTTGATGAAGACAGGTTAGAGATAAGACGGAGGGCTTTTGAAATTAAATCCTAAAAAAGAAAATTGCTTTATATGCAACAAAAATAATCACGCACTAATACAATTTTGCCCAGCCACGAATCCTGTTGCCGTAAGCTGCAAAGGTAATTTTGTGAATGAAACAATGGTAACGCCTGTTTTCTACTTCAGTGATTGAATATTTTCTGCAGAGCTGAGCAGAGTCGGAAAATATAAGCTAACAGAGTGTAACAAGGCAGACTTGTAATGTCGCGGAAAACTTGGAAGGGTGACAAATTTACTTGATAAATGGGGTAATTTGCTAAGCCAAAAATATCATGTGATAAGGAGAGCAACAAGCAGTACTTGGGAAAGATCCTGAGAGCAAAATAACTGTTGTCATGTAGAATATTGAAGCAAAGAAAGAGAAGACATCTAAAACAATTTAAGCAATCTTTTTGCGGTACAAAACTTAAAAACCGCCTTGAGAATTGGAGACATTACGCTGAAAACACGTTTAAAAGCTTCTTTGTTTGAAAATGTTTGTCCAGAGGATGTTTTTTCTAGGATTCCTTCAGGAAGGATCACTGATTTTGCAACCGAAAAATCTTGTGGGCCTCAAAAATGTCTTGTATACTTCCTTGGCTAGTCAATCTTTCTATCCGCGTAGAAACACGGATTAAAAAATCTGTAGTCAAGTGTTTCTCTGCAGTCAATCTCAAAATTGTTTTCACAACTAGGAAGATTTTGCCATTCACAAGGATTGTGTACCTACCACACAAAAAAGCTTAATAGTATATGAATTTCTGTTCCGATGTAACGCTCAGTATGTAGGTCGCACTTCTCAAAGATTGGGTGACAGGATCAAACAACATTTTCCATCCACTGTACGCCAAGCATCAATTCCTCCTAGAGAACAGCCATCTTGCGCTTGCAAAGCGAAAATGACTGCCAAAACATGCGATTGTGCCATAGGCTAACATTTACTAGAAAATTCAGAATGCGCCAAAATATATTAGGACGAGAATTTTCGGATAATTGGCACAGCTAGATTGTCCTTTCATCTAAGTGTATTGGACTCTGTCTACATTGAAACAAGAAAACCAGTACTCTGTAGGCAGAAAGAGTTCGTTTTTTCACTTGGACTCTTCCAATGTTTTGTTTCTTTATTTTCTCTTTCTTTGTTTCCTTTCTTGTCTAAGATTGTTTCCTATAAATAGATTGCTATATACATTTCCTTTCAGATGTTTCATACTCTGAAGAGTGTCAGATGAAAAAAGCTTTTAAGTATGTTTTTAGCGCAATGTCACAAATTTTCAAGGCAGTACAGGATATCTTCGTTTATCCGAACCTCGTTTTTCTGAACTCCAAGAATGAAAAAGAAATTTTTTAAGAGTTTTTAAGACTACCAATCAATGCTAACAGAGTGACTTTACTGCTGGCTCAATGCCAAATCATTAAAACTGTTCACTATTTGTACACAATTAATTGTTAGTGGAGCAAATAAAAATGATCTGCTAATATTGGGCGCCTTATATTGAATAATTGATGATTAGAATACAAATATAAAAGGACAATTGATGTGGTTTGTTTTTCATTCGTCAGTCACTCTCATCAATACAAATTACCTTTTCGAATAGCTTCTTCTTTTAGTGTAATGTGTGACAAAAGATTTTACTTTTAAGGCCAATACATCATCTTCGTTTATCTGAATTTTCATTTTATCCGAACAGTTGGTTATGCATTTAAGTTCGCTCTTCCCGGATAAACGAGGATTTACTGTGTTTTACTTCATCTTTCAAAGTTTAGAAGTAAATAAGGATTGATGTTACAGGTAAGCATTCAAACTTATAACGTTGTCTTCTCTGTAAGTGCAGCAAGTGCAAGTCGTACTACGCATGCCCCATTTCAAAAGAGGGTTCTGTTCGGTGTCAGATAATTTCAGCGGAAAATTAAAAATCAAACTATGGCGTCGTGTAAACAGCGGAGTAAGTCCAGTCAAACTTGATGTTTGGCTTTGAATTAGTCAAACGACATAGGTAGTAACCCTAATCTTACTTTCTTTAGGTTTCCATTGGACGGAGAAAGGTGAGGCCTGCATTTTTCTTGTCGTTTGAGCAGAAAAAACCATTTCCGGTCTGTTGTGAGAGTCCGACTCCACATCGCATTTCATGCACTTAGGCCCGAAGATCTACAGCGTGGACGTATGCCAAAACACAGAAACGATTAATGAATTTCCCTTTACCCACCGCCGGGTTTCATCTCGTAATATTGTAATATTATATATATATATATATTTGTCAAGTGTGGGCATTACCACAATAGCTGCACTAAGTGGGAGCCGACCGGGTTCGAACTTGCAACCCTCAGACTCAAAAGCCAACACTCAAACCTCCGTGCCATCACGGCACAAAGATTTGGTGAAGGACATTCAAAGTCCTTGGTATTACGAGACGAAAGCCAGCGGTGGGTAAGGGGAAATTCATTAATATTTTTTTCTGTGTTTCGGCTTAATCCTTCATCAGTGCCAGATATATGTGCCCTTACTCAGCGCTGGGTTTCGATATATATGTATATCAGTGTTAGAAAAAAGAAAAGTTTGTGCCATCGGTGAACATGAGAAGACAAGGGTATGAATGATATTTTTAATGCTTCATGACTTTCTTCGTCGTCTTTTTCTCTGAATTTTCTTTTTCTTTTTTCTTTTTCTGAATTTTCCCGCCGGTTTTCACCGATCACCGTTCGTTATTTCGATCACCGTATATATAGGGGCCGTTAAAAAATGACTCCACGCAACGTTTGGCATATTTTGACACCCCACTTCCCCCATGTCGCTCATTGTCACAAAAAAGGAATGACTGTGGGGGACATCCCAAACATTTCGACAGTGTCTGAAATGTGAGAAAATTTATTTGACGTAAGACACTGCAAACCTAGATTAAGAAATGATGTGACGTCAATAAGTACTCATTTCAAAGAGAAAATTCTTGTATGTCCCAAATTATTCAAAATTATTTTGTAAGCCCCGTTTTGACGTAAAAATAGCTTGTAGGAATAAGTATTTAAGGAGTAGATGTAGATGTAAAGGAGTAGTTGTGATCAAGGAGATTGGTGGTTGATTGAATACACAATTAGATCATGAGTTTTTATGCTATCACCTGAGATTATTGTCGTAAGGATCATCATATTTGTGACATGACCCCGCTTGTAATGACTAGTTTTCAAAAATTGTGTAGAGTCAGCAAAATGTAGTAAGCAATGAAAAAAAAACAGAATCTTGAAATAACGAAAGAGAATAGGTGCGATTACTGAGATGATGCTATTAACACTACTGTGAAACTCTCAGTAAAATCAGGATTTAAGATACAATAAAGCATTCAATTAACTATAGAAATAACAAGTGTTTTATAACGAAACATGATACAAAACTATACTTAAACGTGTAATAAATGCATTTTTGTCTTATTGGCACTATGGTTGGCTCCATAACTACCCTCCCAAACTCTTTCGCACAAACTAAAAAGTTCGTTTCATTGATCAGATTCAAGTTTGTTGAGAGATAATGAGAGAAACATGAACGTAATGACAGACAGGAAGATTTGTCAATAATAGTTCCGTTTTTGGCGGGGAACGCTTTTACATAAGCCGAATATAATTTCTGGTACAACTCGTATCTTCCATATCCAGCCATGTTTTACATCAAAGTCACACAACACGACAAGCAACACAACGACATGAATTCACAGCTACTTTACATCATGGTTACGTCCAAACAATAGTTAGACAGGAACGAAAGTCAGGTCGATTTCACGATGGGCGTTCAATTGTTTTCAAATTTGAAAAAAACAGTGTTCATTGCCATTTCCTAACGCATGACATCGAACGCTCATTACACTTAAGTGGAATATGAATCTGCTTCTTACTGAGACTTCAGGTTCTACTAAGGGGTCATATTTTTTGTGAAGGAATTAGCAAAAACTGAATAGATACTATTTTGCGATTGTGTGACATCACATTCCTTTGAGTTCCCTCCCCCTCCTTCAAACGGTGTCACAAACTGTCACAATTTGTCTACCCCTCCCCCTTCGGTGCCTGACGTCATTTTTGCACGGCCCCATAGTCTATCAGAAATTTAACAAGGACAATATCATGACTAACGTTGAGCAGCACCAATCATTCGATAGCAAAAATACGGAAAGATAAGAGAAGTCAATTTGTTTTCATTAGTTAGCCGATTGTAGTATTACATATGAAAGTTGTACTCGCTTTACGGAAAGGTTTGCTTGCATCAAACTGCTGCTATATAATGTTACTTGCATTGTTCTTTTATTTAAGAAGCTTTATTCAGCTATTTTATGTGGTCTTCGATAATATATTACGTCACGCAACAATCTTTGTGAAGCGTTCATTCGCTAGTATGTGCAGAACGAACTTAATATTTAGCTACGATTTCTAATGCGGTTTTATTGTGTGTAATGAAATGCTTAATCACTTAATCGCTCTCAACTCCGTCCTTAACCCCTTTTTAGTCAACCTCTGACTCAATTTTCTTAAAAAAACTACCAGGGTACGTACTACTGCACTTAATCAAACCAAGTGCTTCAATATGGGTTTAGCGTATAGTATCAAGCGTATAGTATCAGTTGATAACTAAAATCATTATCCTCAATCTCATTACCTCCTACAAACAATTGAGACTGGCGAGTTAAGGTAGTTTTGTTGCACGTCAAGGCACTGTTTACCATAGTGTTTTGTGGGATAGGTTAAACATGTATTGTCACAATGATGATGCTGTCTTATTATGTAAAAACCATCACAGTCATAGTTTCTCCCTTATTAAGTTTATTACAAATAATTCATGATAAGAAGCTGAAACAACAATTTTAAGTCAAACTGTCACTCTTGATGGTACTTGAGACCTTTATGCCATTACTACCATTGTCGCCATTATAATCGCCATTCACCATTATCAATGTCATTATAAGTGGAGTTAGCTGACAGAGAATTATCAATATTTATTTACAAACACTTGTTTGTGTATAAAAGTGACACGGAATACTAATACTCCATCGTTGCACCCTTTTGTAAGTATACTACCAAGATAAACTCTCAAATGAAAAAGCAGTTGCATAAAATCTCTCATACCTTGCTTTTACTCAATGCCGTTCTTCTTGTATCGAAATGACTGGTGCAATCCAGGTCATTGTCGAGGTCGAACTTGAAGCAATTCCTTAATCAACTTCCATTAAAATTATATTCTATGCTTTTTGACTCAGTTTACTTTGAAACTAGCTTGAAGTGCAAGTCTGTTTCTTACCAAACTAATTGTCACAAAATTTAACTCATAATTCCACGGCCCTGTTCCGTGTCTAGTGTGTAAAACAAACTTTCTAACACAGAACTTTGAAAGAGAGAAGTCGTGTGTAACGCTTTTTGATAATTTCAACACAATAAACAAGCTAAGGCACGATGGTATGAACTACAAGGCACTTTTTTGCGATGAAAGGTGAATTGTTCCTGTTTATAATACAAATCTCGTGACTAAGTACCAGGTGCGTACTTGACAAAATAACGGTCTGACTGTTCTTTGGCTTGTTAATTATGTTGATTCAATACACTCATTGTTGCATCTCGTTTATCATTTCAGTTGTCTTCATATTAAGGAGACCTTTGATGGCCAAAATCGTGCGCTTGTGTAGAGAAAGAAGGTCTCGTCTAAGAGTCAATATGTTTTATGATCATGTCAATAGTAAGATGGTTGTTTATTCCTGTCGCAAATCACGTTGTATAAACATAAAACGAAGTATCCGTACCTGTCAACTATTAATTGCTTGTTGTTTTATCTGAAGAACTGATTGCTGTATTAACTAATCAATGTGTACTTAGAATGCGATCAGTTGATACTGGATTTAAATCATTCTTTGCATATTTCATTGAATTTCATTGGTAAAAACCCAATAAGCAATTCAGTCTTTGTTTACTTTTTTGATCCATGTGACTTGGAAACGTGGATACTGTCCATTCAGCCTTGTCTCTGCCACTTTATCAAACGGGTTAATGTCCACGGAAAGAGATTTGCTGGTTACATGAAAACAAACATACATACCAATATTTATTCTAGTGAGAATTGAAATTGCAGGCAACGAATTTTATAGCTAAATATAGTAATAATTATTTCATGCTCAAGTAACTTAATATTTCTATGTATTATAGTCTTGTTCCACTCGTTACCTAAATGTTTGTGACCAGCAAAAAGACAGACGCATTTCAGCGCATTGTGTATTGGTATGACTATTTTACAACCAAATACGTCTGATCCTCCTCCTTTCCATGACACACGCATATTCACGTAAATTTGCATTGCTCAGATTATTTGCAGTTTTGCTTGCAAAATGTGACTGCTGTAAGGACTAGTTTAAAGGTCGCATTTCTGTCGCGTGCAATTAAATTTTAAACAGCGAAAAAAGAACTAAGTGTCTCTAAAATGCAGCACAAATGCGACCTTTAACTCTACTGCCGCGTTAAGTAATTAGATGCGACAGAAGTTCATCGGACTTGTCTCGTAAAACGGCAGTAGTGCAATTGGCTTTAATGGTCGCTTTTCTGCCGTGTCCAATTAAATTGATTAAAGCTGAGCTCCAGTTATTAGCAGAGAAGCCCGCCAAAAGACTAAATCGCTTATAGCGCATGAGTACAGATATTTGGCGCCACTTTCAAATTTCATGTGACACAATTAAACTCAACCTTTAAATCCACTGTCATATTCTGCCTCATTGTAGTCAAATTTAATTACATTTCATTCGACGCTTCAGAAGTGCGACCTTTAAACTTGGCCCAAGACATTATCAATAACAGATCTAGTTTCTTTTGCAAAACTTTCATTGACTGTTGTTATTGCCAAACTAACTGCCCGACGTCGAACCCAACAAACCCGATGCTTCAACTTAAGAGTCTAAGTGACCTGAACTACGATAGTAACAGCTAATGACGTACATCTTAAGTACTCAAAATATAACAAAAGTATCGCAATAATTTACATTGAAGATAAAGTAAGGACTCTTTCGGACGCAACTTACACTTCACCTTTTGTTAACATCGCATCTACTCTTGTTTTTTTCCACTTCAATCGTATTTTTCGATATTTTTCGATGTGTTAGTTTTTACGGGTTTTTATGCTGTTTTGTTGTGTATTATTATTATTATTGTCCTTCGCCTCTTTTCTGTCTAGTTCTTTCCTCGTTAGCTTGGTAGATATGAAACTATATAAAACTATATACTATAGGCTGTATACTATATACTGTATACTACCTTCTTGTCATGTCGCATAACTAAGGCCTTGTAGGTCGAAGATGCTAGGGTGATTCCATAGGTTGTTTAAAAATGCAGTAAAGTCTCAAATTTAAATGTGATAGAAATGATCAACTGTCGATGTAGCTAAAAATACAAAAGCCGAGACAAAGGTACGAACAAGCGAGGAAATTGGCATTATAGATTTCCAAATTGCTTTCATCAGACACATGATTCACATTATATAAATTAATTTGATAAAAAGAACGACATTTTTCATTTTGTAAGAAGGTTAAAATGAGATAAAGTCGAAAATAGGTAAGTTAAATAGAAAGAGAAAGGTTAAAATGTTGAAGCTGTCTATTGAGAGAAGGCTTTTCCCAATT